>JAODAL010038762.1:0-38808 GCA_025379985.1 Phyllomedusa bahiana
ACAGGGAAGCTCAGCTGCCAGGACCAGACATACAGTGGGTGTGGTGAGAGCCCAGGCTAGCGTCTGTCATCTATTAACACGCAGGTTCAGCTGCCAGGGCCGGAGTTACAGTGGGTGCGGTGAGGGCACAGGCTGGCGTCCGTCATCTATTAACACGGTAAAAATGCCCTTATGATACAGCAACGAAAACAGTCGTGCTGAAGCAGAGTGCGGAAGCGGATTTGTGAGCTAAGACCTCCAGCCTTCCTCAGTACACAGTCAAGACCTGAGTAGCGCTTGCCCCTCCTTATGAGTGCGGACCAATTGAGATTCACTTGGAAATGCTGGTGGTTGACGCTCCTGTTCCACCCAGGTGCCCTTTTTCTTGGCATTCTTTTTCTCGTTTTACTCAACGTGCTGGAGGAAATTGACTCTGTTCTTTGTTCTCTGTCCGTGCTCCATACTCCATGTCCTTTGAATAACCTACATCTGGTCAAGTCTTTCTGTACCTCCCTTGCACAATTCAGAGTCATATTTTTACCAGCTATTTTGTACATGCAAGTTTTTTAGTAGGTTAAATCTAGAAAACACATTTCTAAAATAGGATGGAATCCCACCACGTCTTTGTTTCTCTTTTTTTTAATTGTATTAAATGGGGTGTCTCACTACAGGGATTGCAAGCTATGTTAAAGATCTTGCAAAAACATTTCATTTTGCAATATGTGTCCATTAACAGTGTCCTACCTATTCCTGCTTTTGACAGCACCATGCCCCATATATTTCAAAACATCACCCTTGAGCCACTCTTGACAATTGTGAAGAACAAATGTCTGTTAGAAACCACATGTTTTATAATAGAACCTGTAGTATAGCTGCATTTCACAGCAACATGCCCCCAAAAATTCAAAGCATGACCCTTGTGCCACTTTTGACAATTGTGAAGAACAAATTGCTGTGAGAAACCACATTTTTATAATAGGACCTGTAATACAGCTGCATTTCACAGCAACATGCCCCCAAAAATTCAAAACATGACCCTTGAGCCACTCTTGACAATTGTGAAGAACAAATGTCTATTAGAAACCACATTTTTTATAATAGGACCAGTAGTATAGCTGCATTTCACAGCAAAATGCCCCAACAAATTCAAAACATGACCCTTGAGCCACTGTTGACAATTGTGAAGAACAAATGTCTGCTAGAAACCACGTTTTTGATAATAGGACCTGTAGTATAGCTGCATTTCACAGCAGCATGACCCAAAAAATTATAAAAATGACTTCCCAGCCACTGTTAAAAATTGTGAGGGAGAAATGCCACTTAGAAGCCACATTTCTGGTCCAAAGGACCATGATTATAGCTGTATCTCACAGCACTATGACCCCAAAACCATTGACAATGCGAAAAATTCTAAAGAAGAAGTGAGTAAATGGAATACATTTTTTTCATGAAAGCTTGTACAATTGGTGTCTTTTACAGTCTCCTCACCGCAAAACCAGCAAAATGAACTTTTGGGGACTGAGAATAAAAATTGCAGTAAGAAATGATCATTTAAAAAAAAAAGGGTTCAAGAGGACCATTTCTTTTGGAAGAGGAATGTGAAGTAGACCGGCAACTAATTGGTGACCTCGGCAATTGGGGCAACAATATCATCAGAGATCCATGCCTGATTCATCTTGATGAAAGTCAAACAATCCACATTATCTGTGGAAAGCTGGATGCGTTTGTCTGTAATGACTCCTCCAGCTGCGCTGAAGGTCCGCTCAGATATGACGCTGGCTGCTGGGCAGGACAACACCTCTATGGCGTGGCGAGTAAGCTCGGGCCATTCATCAATTTTGGATACCCAGAAGTCTATTGGGTCCGGAACATATCCAAAAACATTGGTGTTGAGACACAGATAGTCGTGCACCATAATTTTAAGCTGGTCTCAGTGTGTTGTATGTGTGCCCTGCATTACATGCGTTGGTGAGGTGGTAAATAAAGATTGCCAGAGGTCACCCATTAGGCTTCTGCCACAATGCCTGCTGCTGCCTCTACGGCTACTTGGCACTCTACTGCTGTCACGTTGCTGACATTGTTCCACCGTGACATTTGAAGAACGTGAAGCAGATGCAACAGATGTCTCCAGTTGATCAATCAGCATGGTCTCCAATTCCTGCATTTTACTCTCTATTTGGGTGGGTGGAAGGAAAGTGCTGAGTTTTGCTTTGTACCGGGGATCGAGGAGGGTGGCCACCCAGTAACTGTTGTTCATTTTGATGGCCTTAATGCGAGGATCATGTTGGAGGAAATGGAGCATCCAAGCACTCATGTGAGAGATGGAGCCTTGATTTCCCAAGCCTCTGGGTCGAGGGGCACTAGCAAACTGATCTTCCTCCTCCTCCTCCTCCGCTGCCTCCGGCACAGCTTCAACACAGCCCTGACTTGCCTGAGATGATGCACCCTGAGAGCTGAGGCGCTGCCTTGCACTAGCCCTGGACCCTGAACCACTGCCTAATGAAGACCGATAAAATTGTGAAACTGTCGGGCCTTGTGGATTCGATGGAGAGAAAGGCTCCGTGTCCGCATCTGTGTCCGTCTCCTCCTCCATCGCTGGTGGGACCTGATGTTTCAGAGTGTCCAACGATCGTTCAGGAACTAAGATCACCACAATGGTCATGCTGACAAGGGCATTGTCCGCACTGATCATTTTGGTGGCTACTTCAAAACTGGCAAGGATGGTGCAGAGCTCTTTCACCTGCCTCCACTCTCGATGGCTCAACACCCCGAGGTCCGCAGCGCTGCTTGTCAGGCCATGTGTCACTTCGTACTGCGTAATGGCATTGCGTTGCTTCCACAATCGCTGGAGCTTGTGGAGGGTGGAATTCCAGCGTGTTGCCACGTCAATAATGAGACGGTTGACGGGGAGGCCAAGCTGATGCTGCAACGCAGCCAGGCGGGACGAAGCAGGGTGCGAACGGCGGAAGTGTGAGCTCTGACCTCAAGCCTTCCTCAGCAGGCAGTCCAGACCCGGTTAACGCTTTATAAATTTCTGGACGAAGAGGTTCATGACGTGTGCCAGGCAAGGGATGTGCTCCAGCCTACCGATCTTAAGGGCGGCCAGCAGATTTCGTCCGTTATCGCACACCACCTTGCCTGGCATAAGGTTCTTGTTACCCAGCCAGCGGTCGGTCTCATTGCGAAGAGCCGTCCACAGCTCCTGACCTGTGTGTTGACAGTCTCCAAGACAGATTAATTTCAACACGGTCTGGTTTCTCTGGGCACGTGATGCCACCAGAGGACCTTGGGGAAAAGAACCCTGCACCATCCCTGCGGTTTTGAAGAGCGTGCGCCGAGCCTGAGAGTCACCATTACCACCAGAGACATCCACCCAGCTCACCCAGTGAGCTGTCACAGAGATATAGCGGCCTTGGCTGTGCTTACTAGTCCATGTGTCGGTGGTGAGATGGACTTTTCCTGACACAGATGCAGACAATGCGATTGAAATTTTAGATTACATATGGCTGGCCAGGGCAGGGACGGCTTTTCTGGCAAATAAATGCCTGCTCGGCATGTGGTATTAGGGGCAGGAAAGGGCCATGATGCTGCGGAACCCATCTGTGTCCACCAGACAGAAAGGCAACATTTCCAAGGTCAAATGCCTGGCAATGCCGACATTCAGGCTTTTGGCTTTGGGATGGTTTGGGTTAAAGTGTTTCTTCTGTTCCCAAACCTGGTAGACAGAAGGCTGGCTGCTAGTCTTGCCACTATACGGCATGCAGGTTGTCAAACTGATGGAAGGAGAAGGGGTAGGATGGGTGTCTTGTGGTGTTGGTGGCACTCAGGTGACGGTGGAGGCTGAAGCGGAGGCTTATCCCTGATCATGACTCTGAGAGACATGGGCAGCTGAGGAACGCTTGGTGGTGGTGGAGTCGGCAGAAACAGAAGGTGTGACAGTGGTTGGAAGCCCGGCATTGGTGTGGCCTTTTTTGGCCAAGTGTTCCCTCCATTTCAACTCATGCATTCGCTGCATGTGACTAGACATGTTGGTGGTGGTTAAACACCTAAGATTCTTCCCTCTACTGATGCGTTTACGGCAAAGGCGGCATATGACATCGCTGGGTGAATCAGAGGCTTGCTCGAAAAAGGCCCAGGCTTGAGAGGTCCTGGACCTTTTCGACGGCGATAAGCAAGGAGCGGTGTTTCCGCTGATCGTGGCTGGCGGAATCATCTCAGCGGACTTCTGCGACCGCCCTCTCCCTTTTTGAGGTGGGAGCCGTACTGACACTACCCCATCGTCTTCCTCCTTGTCCAGTGATGAAGCGCTCGCAAGCAAATTCTGCTGAAAAGACCACATTGGATCCGCAATGTCGTCATCATCATCATCAACACAGGTGACTTCCTCGTCCTGACATTCTGCATCCTGGAGCTGCAGGCTACAAGCAACAGGCACTGCAAGGCGTTGCCGACCGCCCGGGATTTTTGCCGATTGACCGGCTTCCTTCTCCTCCTCTGATGGCATCAGCGATTGGGCGTCAGAGCAGACAAAATCATCCTCTTTGGCCTCTTGATCTTTTGAAATGCCTTCTGACCCCAACTGCATTTTGTCATCAAAGAGGTCTTCAGAAAATGGATTATCCACAGTGGTGGGTACACGAGTTGACATTTGGGCTGCCTTCGCTTCATGTTGGATTGATGCTGACGATGCTGATGACGACATTTGTGGCCGTGACTGGGAGGACGAGGAGGTAAGACTGCTGGATGCAGGTTGCATTAACCACTGAAGAACATATTGGCGACGCTGTTCGTTACTGAAATTCACAGCGCCCTGACCCAGCGATGACAGGCCTGATGGTCCTGCAACCGACGATCCGCTGGCTTGAGTGTTGTCACCAGCACTGGAAGGAGCACCTTCTCTCGTACCTCTACCTCCATGTCCTACACCCCTCTTTGCTCGCTTACCACCTGCATTTCGCTCCATGTTCAGAAAGATAACAATTTAAGAAGGTATGGAAGAGTTTTTGACAGTCTCTTATTGAAAGACGGCAAATCACAGCTATTCTTAAATCCCTCTAATTTCCTACAGCCAACTAGGATTAGAAACTGAATTGTTTCTAGCGAATACCTGTGAAATGCGGTCTGGTGGAAGAAACGTAAGACAAAATCAACAGTGTTCTTCCTTCAGTCCCAGGGATTTACAACTGCCCAGTAGGACTAGGAATTGATAGTTTTCAACAAACTATCATACAAGTGCGCTATCTGCGCCAAACTGAGATTCACCGAGCGCAATAAAAATATTCAGAAGTTACACGGATGAGAAATTGCGTTTTTTGCAGTAATGACAAACGAGAACTGTTACTAGAAATTTTTTCTATCAAAATTGTCGTATATTTGAAAAAACCTAGGGCCGCAACACGTGCAATACAACTATTTAAAAGTTATATGGATAACAAACGGTGGTTTTTGCACCAATGAAATACACCAGCAGTAACTACAAAATTTCTGTGTCCTAATATAAGTACAAGGTGGGTCTTTGAACAAAACTGGGCTGTGGCAAAGTGAAAAACACCTATTTAAAAGTTATACGGATAATAAAAGGTGGGTTTTGCACCAATGAAATACACCGTGCAGTTACTAGAAAATTTCTGTATCCTAATATAAGTACAATGTGGGTCTTTGAACAAAACTGGGCTGCGCCAAAGAGAAATACAGCTATTTAAAAGTTAGAGACAAGAAGTCCGCATGGATGGCGGAAAAGATCCAGCACCGTTGGATAAATAAAATAATCTTCTTTATTCTATCAAATCATTAAAATCCAGACACAGCGTGTCCGGGCGCTGCGCTGGCCCAGGCACTGTCCGCGATCCCTTCACCTATATACGACTCCTCCGGAGCGCACACAGGTGAAGAGATACCACTGCAGAGCAGAGAGCGAGCGCTCCCTGCTCCACAGTGGACTCCGGGCAGTCGCAGACTCGCGGCCGTCCGGAGTTTCCTATTATTGTCTACAGCCTGCCTATACCTGCCCTATACCTGCCTACAGCCGGCCCTATACCTGCCCTAAACCTGCTTACAGCTGCCTATACCTTCCCTATACCTGCCTACAGTTGGCCCTATACCTGCCCTATACCTGCCTATACCTGCCCTATACCTGCCTACAGCCGGCCCTATACCTGACTACAGCTGCCTATACCTGCCCTATACCTGCCTACAGCCGGCCCTATAGCTGCCTACAGCTGCCTATATCTGCCCTATACCTGCCTACAGCTGCCTATACCTGCCTACAGCCGGCCCTATACCTGCCTATACCCTGCCTACAGCCTGCCCTATTCCTGCCTACAGCCTGCCCTATCCCTGCCTATGGGGCCATATACCTGCCTATAATCTGCTTATGGGGGACATATAACTGCCTATTACATGCCTATGGGGCCATATACGTGCCTTTTGGGACATATACCTGCCTATACCTGCATATAGGGCCATATATCTGCCTATAATTGCTTAAGGGGGACATTAAACTGCCTATGTAATTTTATTGGTATCCATTTTTATTTTTAAAATTTACCAGTAGCCACTGCATTTTCTACCCTAGGCTTATACTCGAGTCAATAAGTTTTCCTGTTTTTTGGGGCAAAAGTAGGTGCCTCGGCTTATACTCGGGTCGGCTTATACTCGAGTATATGCGGTAATCATAGAAACAAAAAGGAATACATTGTGATGAACCTTTGGCTAGGTTCACACGGCTTAACTGCGGGACATAATTACATCCCGCAATTACGCTGTGCAGCTGGGGGCGGGGCGGGAGCGGGGGGCCGGCACTTCGCCGGCCCATAGACAATCATTACTAGCAGCGCGTATACGCCGCTAGAAAGTGACATGTCAATTATCTCCCCGCCCGGCGAGAGGAGAGGAGACGTAATCCATAGTTCTCTATGAGAACTGTGGATTACCGTAATGAATGGGCCGTTTTCAGCCCGTAATTTGCACACTTCGCCGCGTAATTACGGACTGAAATACGGCCCAATTTAAGCCGTGTGAACATGGCCTTAGAAATACAAATGACCGGCATTTAAGAGCATGTTTCATCCTACTTCATCCCTACCTGTCTTGTGATCTGGAGGATGTGTGACTGACAACTGAATACACCAATTAGATCTCTTTGTTTAGTTTGATTGATGTTCTATTCAACCTGTTATCTGCACTTTGTACCTTTATAATGCTTGAACAAGATACAGTAGATCATTCACCCCTGAGGAAGCGTTTGATAAACGTGAAACGCGTCGGGTTTTACTTGCTTTATATTGTTTTAGATTGGCTGAGGTTATCACCATAGCCTTTTTAGAATAATAAAGTCATTTTCTATGTTCTAAGCTGATTAGCTGCTAGCCAAAATGACAGGAAGTGTCAAAAATGGCGCGATAGTAATAGATTATCTGCAGATTGTCACCTAAAATATCGCGTGATCGGAAATTTTCGATCAGCCTAAAAATCGTGCCGATTTCAACTTTGTCGATTATAATCGCTCATCCCTAGTCTGTATGAATAAAGAGAACTGTGTCTCTGAGCTGAGCTGAGCTGTAGTGAGAGAGATCTTTGCACATGGGCCTGCTCTAGTGAGCGACACTGAAACACTGATCATGAACAGGAAATGCTGTTCTATGCAAAACGAGGTCATGTGATTTTTCCAGCCAATGACAACCATACACATCACAGTAATGAGGTCGCACACCCAGCTCACCCTGCTCTATGCTCTAAGCTGATTTGCTGGCCGCCAAAATGACAGGAAACACGGAATATGGCGCGATAGTAATAGATTATGCGCAGATTCTCACCTGAAATATCGTGTGATCGGAAATTTCCCATCAACCTAAAAACCATGCCGATTTCAACTTTGTCGATAATGATCACTCATCCCTAGTTGGCATCATTTTTTAATTTTTTTAATCTGGCATCTTTTTATTTTTTTCTACAATCTTAGAGAAATTAGAAATTTTGTAACAGATTTTTTCTCATTTTCAAGTAAATTTGTCAAAAATATATTTTTAGGAATCAGTCCAGTTCAGATGTAACTTTGAAGGATCTGTATGTTAGATATCCTCATAACTGACTAAATCCAAGAAACTCCATGCCTTTAAGTATTCAAAACAGTATTTGGGAAGTTTTGTTAATCCTCTAGTTGTTTCACAGAAATTAAAGAAAAAAATTTCAAATGTAAATTTTTTTGCAATACCATATATGTGAATGTAAACCATGGCAGGACATACAAGGGCGGGAGTGCTATTTTGCTTTTGGAACACAGGTTTTTGTGGATGCCATATCGCACTTGCAAAGCCCCCAAGTACCAGAACAGGTGAAATCTTCCAGAAGTCATCCCATTTTGGACTCAACACCACTTAGGGAACTCAACTAAAGGTATTTTGTGCATTTTGGGTCCACAGGTGTTTTACAGCTTTTCTTGCATTGGGACATAGAAATGGGGAAAAAAACTGTGATTCGGCCACTGTCTTTTGGGTTTCATTTTATTGCTGTGATAACTTCACTATGTGCATCGGTACAATTGCAGTTATTTCAATTTTATGCAGTTTTTTTCTTTTACTACTTTTACATTATAGAAATGCTTTTGAAAAGAATTGCGTTTTTATGTCATCAGAGTCTGATAACCATAACGTTTTTATTTTTCTGTATATGGAGATTATAATAGCTTGTGTTTTGTAGGATGAGTTGACGTTTTCATTATTAGTTTTATTACCATTTTGGGGTTCAAATTACACTTGGAATGCTTTTTATCAAGGATTTTGAGAGGCAGAATGAACAAAATTACAGCAATCCTAGTATTTTTCTTTTCACAGCAGTCACATTGTGCTTCAAATGACATGTCAACATTACTCAGCGGATGGATTGAATTAAAACAATACCAAATTTATGTGTTTTCTTTGTTTCGCTGCTTCTACACAATAAATACACCTGTATCTAAAAAAGAAAAAGATTTTTTTTTGCATCACCGTAGTCTGAGAGCCATAACAGTTTTATTTTTCCCTATACAGAACTTTGGAGAGGCTTATTTTTTGTGGGATGAATTGATTTTTTTATCGCTTTCTATTACATTTTATATGCTGCAGTATAAACAAAAAACACTATTCTGTCATTGTTTTTATTTTTTTGATGGCATTTATCATGCAGGTTAAATAGCATGATAAATTTATAGGCTAGGTCAGTATACATGCAGCAATACAAAATATGTGTACTTTATTTATTTAAATTTTTGGGAGGTGATTTGTTATGGGAATAGGGTGGTGTTCATGTTTGTACTTTATTTTATTTATCAATACATTTATATTGAATTTTCTGCAAAACATTTTTGCAAGGAAAAGAAAAACAAAGCCCTTACAGACAAGTAAAAAAGAGTCATGGTAAAGAAAGAAAGTACAAAACATGCCAGAATATTAACAAGCATATTAGTCAAGAAACCTCTAAAGATTTACCTAGTCAAAATCCAATAGGAGTACAAGCTAATCATTTAACATGTATTTACTTGATACAATCTGTAGATCGCTGTTACAATACATACAAGTACATATCTGTAGTGCTATGTTTTGTTACTGTCAATCATCATGGTAACTGTCAGTCATGGTGATGTCAAATACAGCCTAGAAGCTTATTATGCTTGTTATGCTTCTTTGTTGTCATGGAAGCCATCGGCACTCAGCGATTATGCTGCAGGGGTGCCTATGGAGACTGACGGAGCCCCCACTCTCTGTCTTTCCCTTAGATCAACCGCAGCATCTAAGGGATTAATCAGACACCACCGGTGCAAGCCTTGGTAGTGGATGACAACGCATGGAGTCAGCTGTAACATGCAGCTGACTTCATGTGCTGATCATGTGAGCCCTGTTTGGGAGTCCACAAGATCTCTTGGATTTACTGGAATGTCCGATTGTGGTATGTGACTGGTACTAATACATCCTTTTGCGTTAAGGGGTTCAAAGTGTACATCAAATGATTATAGGGGGGATTAATAGATTTGTAGAGATAAAAATGCCGTCTCTCAGACCTTTACTTTTTAAGCTCTTGTGGAATATTCTTACTTCTCTGAGCTTCACATGAGCCTGATTCCTCTGGACATAGGTTATACATAGGTTATTAATTGTTTCTTGCTGAATATGGATCAATCATGTGGAAATAAGCATTCATTGAGTATCATATTGATAAATATTGAATTATTACACTGATAAATAAGTGAAGCTAAAAAATATATGAGAAACATTTAAGTAATATGATGTAATCACAGAAACATGTTTCTTTATTAAAAAAAAAATGAAGAATTTACAAAAATATCATACAAAAGTTAAACACTAGTAGTGTTTTAGGAACTTGGAGGACTGTAATAAAGGAAATGTAATAATAAAACATACTCCGATTTCGGGGGGTTTAAAATTTTTTAGGAGGATACAGAGATGGTGATGTGGAGGACCAAGGAGACATTTTTCAGAAACAGGGTAATCCTGCATACGGGGGCTTTTTTGGGACAGAGATCACCCCATAAGAAGAAGTCTATACACAGGAAATGAGAATGATGTAAACAAAAAATATGAAGAAAACATCAGATTAATATACTCAATAAACTAACTCGAGATGAGAGCCGAGTCAGAGGTAGGAAATACCAGTCATGAAGGCGTCAAAAAAAACGGTTTATATTTTGCTAATGGAGTTTAAAATTTTTGTCCAGGCCTAAATTAGGGTGTAAGCCTGTTATGGACTAAAGGACCAAGCCCTATGTTACAAATCTGACTCAGCACTTCAGTAATGATTTTTCAGAGCAGAAATGTTGCTGTTGTTAAGACAATAAACTTCCACATTTTTTGAAGTGCTGCTTCCTTCTTATTTTTCTTGGATTAATTGACAGACAGTGATCCTAGTCTGAATGGTGTGCAGAATTGGTGTGCAGAATTTGCTATTCTCTACAATTTGGATGCTGCTGAAAACCTGATTGTCTAAAATAACATAGAAATGCCATTTTTTGCAAAACCATTTATATTGTGTTAAAGTAGTAAAACATGAAAAACATTTGGGGCAACCTGTATAAACTGCCAGTTCTTTAAAAATGAGTTTATTAGGAAGTTACAATAACAAGTTATAATCCAAGAATTCGATCTTAATGTCAATTGGTATCAAAAACAGTTAACATCTTGCAACCATAAGCAAGAAATAAAACAAGTAATTAACGAAAATTGCAGCGGTACACAAAGAGCATTCCACGGTATTACAAAAGCAGTTATAGTTGCACTGATATCTTAATGAATCACAGTTATATGTAAAAACACCAGCTTAATAGATATTTAATGAGCAGAATCTGGAAGAAAGCCAGGGTTCCCATAATGTTTGTTTTTTGAGACACACATGTGGAGGGTTGGCGAGCTTCAACTCACAAAGGCAGTTATGGTTAATTCTGTTAATTATATCGGAGAGCACTGGGATTTGAGGAGATTTCCATAGAAAGGCGATTGCTGTATGAGTTGAGATTAACACATGAAAGAATAGTGACCTTAGAGATCTGGGGATTGAGGAAAGACCTATGTCTAACACTGCCAATTCTGGTGTGGGACTAAAACTGAAACCGGTAATTCTGGAGAGTAGGCGAAAAACCGATTTCCATAGTTTCTTAATATATGGACATCCCCACCAGGCATGTAGAAGAGTTCCTGGATGGCTACAATTTTTCCAGCACAACCTTGAGTACCCAGGGTAGATATGGGATAAGCGGGAAGGAAGGAGGTACCATCTAAGGTGAATTTTACGCATGGTTTCCATATGATTCAGGCATTTAGTAAGCTGCAGTGGGGCTGATTGGGCTTCAGTCCATTGTTCAAGGGAAAATGTGTTCGATAGCAACTTCTCCCATTTGAGTATGGTAGAAAATTTAACATTTCTTTGTTCGTCAGTAATCATCCGATAGACCAGTGAGAGGCCTTTTTCAAACCCTCTTTTCCCGACAATAAAATTATGAAAATCTGGAGGAGCAGAAGGAGACAACGGCCAAGTAATGGACTGTATGAGATGTCTAATTTGAAGATATTGGAAAAAAATAGATGCCCGGACGCTTCACAGGACCCTGTGACGTAAGATCTAAGAAGGATTTTAAGTCCCCATTTTCATGAAATAATTGATCTAGTGAATGAAGGTTTAGGTTTGACCAAGAAGAGGTCGAAAAGTTCTCATCCCAGCACCTGAGAACGTCCAAAGGCATCTGTTCCCTCAGCGGGAGAACCCATGAGTTGGGTACAACATATTTCTTCCATAGCAACAAGAGATCTGCAACAGACTGCAAGGGTGAGGTTGGAGGTGGGGCACCCAAAAGCATGGCCTTTAAATGAGTACTGACTAAGCATGTTGGGGATGTAAGTGATTCCAACTCTACCCATGATAGTTGCTTATTATTAGACAAAAGGGGGAGGGCCTGTTCAAGAAGGATAGCGACATTGTACACTTGTAGATTTGGCAATGCCAGGCCTCCTTTTTGAAAACTGTGAAATAAGAGGTTTTGTTTAACTCTCGCTTTTTTACCGTTCCATATAAATTTGGATAGAAGACGTTGGAGTCTAGACAGAATATATGGCGGAATGATATAGGGGATCGTTCGGGAAATGTAAATGAACTTGGGAAGAAGTGACATTTTTATGACATTAATTCTAGCTATCCAAGAGAGATGTAGTTTAGTCATCCTCTTTATTTCTTTTTCTAGTTCATCATATAAAAGACCAAAGTTCTTAGCCAAGGTCATTTGCGGGGAGTTGGTAACCTTAATTCCTAAGTAATCAACTGAGGATTGAGCAAGAGTGAAGCCAAATTTATCTAGGACAGGGGTCTGTGTAGAGATGTTGTTGATTGGGAAGATATAGGATTTAGATTTATTTAGTTTATAAAAGGAGACTTTTGAAAATTCTTGTAGGGTATCCAAAATAGCCGGGATAGAAGATGTGGGATCGGAAGCAATTAATATGACGTCGTCGGCGTATAGACTTATTTTATGGTTTGTATTTTGGGTTATTATACCAGAAATGGAGGGGTTGTTCCTGATTTTTTCAGCTAGAGGTTCAATACAAAGAATAAAAATTAGGGGAGAGAGGGGGCAACCTTGGCGGGTACCATTCGTCAAGTCGAATGGGGCAGAGAGGAAGCCAGAGGTAAGCACAGAAGCGGACGGGGAAGAGTATAAAGCTAGGATACTAGACAGCAGAAATCCAGAAAAGCCAAATTTTATCAGCGTTAGTTCCAGATATTTCCAATTAACTCTGTCGAAAGCCTTTTCAGCGTCCACTGAAAGAAGAGTCACATTGGAGCTGAGGCTTCCGGCTATCTGTACAAGGTCTAAAATGTGTCTAGTGGCATCTCTCGTTTGCCTTCCTGGTATAAAATCAGTCTGATCTTTATGGATGAGAAGAGGGAGAATGGAGCTAAGTCTGGTGGCTAGAATTTTAGCGTATATTTTTATATCCGTATTTAATAGCGATATCGGTCTATAATTAGCTACTTTGTCTTCTGCCTTACCCGGCTTAGGTATTGTAGTTATAATCGCTTGAAATAGTTCTTTAGGGGGTTTAGAGGTAAGTGCTATATCATTAAATAGATTAGTCATGAAGGGAGCGAGAGTCTCAGAATAGAGGTGGTAATATTCATTCGAGATCCCATCTGGCCCAGGGGCTTTGTTCAACTTACTAGCTCTGATTGTTTTTTGTATTTCTGGGATGGAAAAAGGTATATTCAGGGAAGCTAATTGGGAAGCATCTAATTTAGGTAACTGCACCGAGGATAGAAAAGCATTGATATCGTCATCTGACGGGGGCTGGAAGTTCTCCTCCTCTCTCAGATTATATAGTTTCGAATAAAATTGCGCAAATTGGTTGGCAATGTCTATGGGGTTCCTAATTTTCTTATCATCATGTGTGGTTAAGTAGGCAATTTTGGAGCGGGTTTGCTGTATTTTAATTCTTCTGGCGAGCATTTTGGAGGGGCGATCTCCTTGTATATAAAACTGCCAATTTGATTTAGCAACGAATTTCTCATGTTGTTGCAGGTGGAGATTGCGAAGGTCATTTTGTAGTTTGCTTAGGTGTGATTTATTAACCAAGGAAGGGTTTCTTTTGAGTTTTTCCTCAGCTGTCTTAATCAGGTTGAGCAGATTATCTAACGTGGCGTTATATTCTTTTTTGCAACGACTAGCCATTTGGATGAAAATACCTCTTATAAATGCTTTATGGGCACACCATAGGGACATTGGAGAAGGAACTGAATTATTATTCCATTCAAAAAAATCTGCCAAAGAATGCCTCAAGTAAGAGACGTTTTTATGGGATTTAAGGAGATAGTTATTCATTCTCCAGAGATGGGGACGAGATGTGGGAAATATGGAAGTGAGTTGAAGGGTGATCGGAGCATGGTCTGACTACGTGATATGGCCTATAGTAGCATCAGCTACCAGTGGAAGTACAATTTTATCCACCAGGAAGAGATCTATTCGGGAATGTACTAAATGCGGATTAGAAAAAAAGGTGAAATCTTTTTCCGATGTATGAGTATATCTCCAGACATCATGTAGCTCTTCTTCAAGAGTTAAAGATTTTAATTCTATGGGGGGGGGAGCTTCCTGGTTTAGATCTATCTATCATCCCATCCATTACAGTATTAAAATCTCCACAAATAACTAAACCACCCTTCCTCACCTGCTTGGTTCTCGATACCACTTTCTTTATGAAGGATAGTTGTTTGGAGTTAGGTGCGTATAAGGTAACCAAAGTAAACGGTTTAGAGTTTATTTCACAAATCAGCATAATATATCTCCCTAAGGGGTCTGTGAGGAGTTGGTTAAGTTGAAACGTAATCGTGTTTTTTATCAAAATTGCGACCCCTGCTTTCTTTTTAGGTGCATGGGCCTGAAAGATGTGTGGGAAGTGACGATTACGGAGCCTATGGCATCGTCTTCCAGAAGATGCGTTTCTTGAAGACATAAAATGTCCGCTTTAAGTCTAAGGGCTTCCCTCCACAGAACCGAACGTTTAAAGGGTGAATTTAACCCTTTGACGTTGTGAGACATAATTTCAATCGCCATGGTCTGGAGTAGAGAGGAGAGCTATGAGTACATATTTTATATGGGAGCTATGATGTGAGGAAAGGTGCTTTGTACAAACCAACATAGTTATCTTGAAACACCACTGCAAAGAAAACATACAAACATAACATATAAAAGGCAATAACATTTGCATCAGATCATCCCTTAGCTGAAGGGATATTGTGGAGGCAGTCCCGCCTACAAAGAGAAAGGGAGAGAAGAATTCCATCTGGAATTATTCAGAAGAGATCAGAACTCCAGGAGGAAGCTCCAATGAATATAAGAGATCAAAGGGCAGACAGATTTAGAAGGCAGTTACCAGAGAGTTCAGATTACCGATCCTGATCTGAGCCGGGAGGTTTTAACCGACCACAACGGGGTTACCATTTCCGGGCGAGCTTGTCTCTTCCAAACTGGACTGGTCTCTGAATTAGGGATCAGACCCCATTGCCTTAGAGCCGAACTTGCTTCTTCCGGTGTAGCGCAAGTAAATTGGGTACCGTCTTTAGTGAGAAGGAGTTTCACAGGGAAGCCCCAACGGTATGCAATGCCTCTTTCCCTGAGAATATTTGTATAGGGTTGGAATTCGTGTCTACGCATCATGGTGGCTGCGGATAAGTCGGGGAACAAGGAAATGGCTTGGAATCTTTCCGTTAAAGAGTCCATCTTTCATAGGGCCGCAAAAAGTCCTCCTTGATGTGGTAGAAATGGATGCGAGCGATAGTATCACGTGGGATCTGCTGGGGGAGACCACGAGGTTTGGGTATTCTGTGAATTCTGTTGATTATGAGGTCTTGGGAGTTCCATTTGGGAAGGGATAGAGCCATCAAATCTGTCAAGAACGCATGGAGCTGATCCGGAAGGACAGATTCAGGAATGCCTCTAATACGGACGTTGTTGCGTCTCGATCTGTCTTCTAGGTCAAGAACCTTACTTGATAGACGCTGGACTTCTTCTTCTAGGGCATTGTTGGCGTCTATGAGGGAATTGTGGGAGTCTGCAAACTCTGACATCTTGGTTTCTATATGTTCAGTTCTAGAGGCCAAGGCATGAAAATCTTGTTTAAGGTCTGAGATCATCTCCTTAAGATCCGTCTGGAGACTACAGCGGAACGAAGAGAACAGACGTTGAAGTGTGGATGTAGTAAGAGGCTGAGAGTCCTGATCCTCCCGGTGTTCCAGATCGACTGAGTCTGCTCTTGAAGAAGTTGAGGGCGGTGCAGAGGAGAATTGTAGACCTTTCTTTGATCTTGTCTCGTTTTGGGGCATAGTGGCGAAAAAATCAGGAAGCTTGGTAGGGTGGGCTTTAGGATTTTTCTTTGAGGTACCACCCATATTAATAGAGAAGGAGAAGCCACAAGATATTAGTTAATGTGCGTGGAGTGATTTTTTTTTTTTTTTTGTTCTTCTTCTTCTTCTTAGGGATGGAGTCTCCCACCAACAGGTCTACCGCAGGGAAGGAGTTGTGCAGGTGCGATGATGAGATATATGATCCTCGAGAAAGGGTTTGGAGAAATAATGGTGCTCACAGTAGACAGTGTAGGGTAGTTATGTATTAGAAGCTCTTTGGATTCAGACACAGATGAATCAGATATGGAAGACAAGCAGCTGTAGTCTGTCTTATTAAGTAGGTTTAAGGTTGGGTCGGCAAATAGAGCTCCAGAGTGGATGTCCAGTTTGGATGGGGCCCCGTTGTGCCACAATATAGGACCCAATTGTACATAATACAGAGAAGCTGCTCAGAGCGTGGAAACCTCAGTATGAGTGAACTAGGGATATCAGCTTGAGGATAGCTGCTCCTTATGTGTCAGCTTATTCAGCTAAAAGTAGAAGCAGCCCAGTTCTTAGTAAGGGAGGACCTGACCTCCAGGAAAATGTTAAATTATTCCAGGGTTTGTGCTAAAGAAGGGGAGAGGTACTTACCCTCTCTGGGATGTTGCCGGAGATAGGATAGTTTCAGCTTTATCCGTGTTGGTGTGGAGCGGGATGAAGCGCTCCGCACGCAGCGTCTGCCCAAGGAGGAGAAAGCTGCTGGGTATGCAGAAGACCGGGGCTTCGGCCCCGCCACACTCACCCAGCCGCCGGAGCAGGAGTGAATGGTTGAGGCTGTGGAGTCAGTTGCAGCGTCGGAGGTATCCGGTGCGCTCAGCAGGGCCAGAGGTGTTTCGGCTGAGAACTTAATTAGGGCGAGCTGACCTCCTCAAGATGGCGCCGGAGCCAGCCGCGGGCGCGCCTCACAGCTACAGGCAGCGGGAGTGGAGGGCTGGATGTAGCAGGTTACCGATCCGGGTGCCCGATACCAGAGAGAGCTGGCTATTGCTGCTGGGACCGGGACCGGGGCTGGTGCCGCAGTTCAACTCCTTCAGCCGCAAGTGGAGAGGACTGGAGTTATGGATCTGGAGGTAAGGCACAAGATGGCGGGGGTTCCAGCCGGGTTCAGGGAGGCCGGAGATCCTGCTACTTAAATCTCAGGGATGAAATCTGTGATCTGGTCACATTCAGCACCGCTGGAATCAGCGTCCTCTCAGGTACTTAGGGAAACGCTTTGGAACCTTCTGTGCCCTCTTTTTGGCTTAATAGAGCCGGTTCTTTGGAGTTCAATCCAGGAGCTAACCCTCCACGCGTCTTATCTCATCCCTTGCTCAGGCCACGCCCCCAAACTGCCGGTTCTAAATAGCTTTAGAGCAGCATAGAATGTACCAGTAATTATGAACCTATAATACTGAAGGTCATACATTTGGAGCATTGTAAGTAGATTGCAGAGTAATTCTGGCGCAAAGTCTATCTGTGCCGCATAGTTAGTGCGCCAGGAAAGACGCCACAGAATTCCCTCCTGACAGCTAAGGCCATGCTTACTGATGTTAATTATAAAACTATATTAAATAAAATAATTTCCCAATAATGATAAAAAAAAAAGTTTTACAATGATATAATATTAAGTTAAATGTCTAATTCAATAGCTAAATAATATAAAAATAATTACATTATATATAAAAAATAATATATTACAAAAATAATCTACATTTTTGAAAACCCAATACAGATTACCATAAATAGTTATTAAGAATTATCTTGTAACAAACTATCACGAGAAAGAAAAAAAAAGAAATCCACTAGAAATAGTTGTCTAAATAAAAACCCTGAAAGGATTTACTTGGTGCACCACAGGTCCCAGTGAGACCTGTGGTGTGCTGACTACCAGCTAATGTAAAATAAGGGCTGAGAACTACAGAATTGAATTTCAACACTGATCACCATCTGATTAAAATGTTTCATTTAATGTAATGAAAACGAAAATTACAAACAATCTAAACACAATTTTATTATTAACATAATTTTTCATCAGAAAATAAACTCAATGATTTCTAGTCCATAAAAAGAGAAAAGTAATATTAGAAGAAAATGTTACGGTTTTTAAGTATGATTGACGTAATATACTTATCTCTTAAATTTCAAACCAAAAATTGGATTGACACAGGGAGAGCATTGTAGAAAGAAAAACTTTTAACAGCGGTTGACGTTTGGGGAGATCCTGTTTCCTTTATAGGTTTTAAAGATTCTTTGGTTTGGGTTTTTCAATGTAAATTTATTATGTAAATAATAACATTTTGGATTAGGATTTATATATTTTTTATTTCTTATAACTTAAATTTTATTAAATATTTTATTGGGTCCTTTTATACTGTATGTTTATTTTCATTCATCAAAATGTAGGTCAGTAGGTCAGCTTTTCTATAATTCGGCAAAGCTGGACTCACCACATTCCTGTGGACGCGAGACAAGACATTCCATAGTTTATATTCACGGGCATGCATTTTCTTTTATTTCTACTGCTGTGATGTGTTTTGTAATATTGATAATGCTACGATAACTCTGATTGAGAACGGAATTCATGGAAGATACTGTTCTGGTTTAATTGATTTATATTATTTAAGTTAATATTAGTTTTAGATTATATACTGTTAAACATTTTTAGGAGATAATTATATATTTTTTTGGTATATTATATAATTTATTATTCATTTTATATCATATAATTTATTATTCATTTTATTATTTCATTTGATATAGTTTGATAATTATCATAAATTACTGTTCATTATTTTAGTGGCATAAGTTGAGAAATAGTTGATATTTTTTTCTCTAATGACAAATCTAGTTCCACTTCGACAACATTGGGCTCAGTCAGACTACTTTTAACTTGGTCTTTCTGTTCTTACAGCACCCCTGGATATATTCTTTAAGGGGCATAGTCTCCAAAATAAGGTATTTTTAGTGGTGTTTATAAAGTTTTACCACCTTTGGATGCCTGCAAACTTGAGAGGGGGCCTTAAAAGTAATGCAATGAAAAGGAGACTGTCATGAGATGCCCGGAAATTCACATGTCAGGCTGCAGGAGCACTCGTACTCCCTCTTTTCGGTGATGGGGACGAGTGGCACCGCGGTCCTCATGTCGGGCTGCGGGCACACTCGTATCACGAGCAGTTGCTTACCCTGCCAAGCTGGCTTCCCTGTGCTCCTCTGCCAGCCAGTGTGCACGTCCCTGCTCCCTAAGGCGTGTGCGCTGGCTCTCTGAAATCTAAATAGCTAGCGCTGGGTAATGGTTGCGTGCGGGCGCTGATTCCTAATATGATCTGGGACACTCCTACTACTTCTCCGCCGGATCTATTGTGCCAAGTGCCTTAGAGAAAGCATTCCAGAGTGCATTCCTCACCCATTGCTACATCTTCTGACTATGAACCTTTGCCTCCTGCCCTAACCTTCCTGCCTGTGCTGAATACAACTTTGCTTCATGATTTGGTACCTCGCTGCACCTCAGCTGCCATTGCATCAAGGTTAAGACCTGGTAGGACTTCCGCCACAGCAAGATCATCTGTTGGCAGCGGCTAGATGAATCTAGGGCCCTACTTAATTCTTGGTACCTGTAGTGCTTCAACCACCATTGCAGTGGTCCGAGGGATCCACTACCTGTCCTTATTAGAGACTCTACATGATCCAGAAGTTGCTCCTCTATTTCCTTTTCCTCCTAGTTAAAATGCTATTGAGTTTTTTACCATCGGCTTTAACCCCTTAATGACCTCGGACATATCCATACATCCAGGTCATTTGGGTGTTAACACAGCTGGACTTATGGATACTGTATGTCCTGGGGATCATGTGCAAACCTCTCACCAGAGTTTGACACTCATTTGTATATCAGCTGTATATTACAGCTGAAATCCCGCTGTATCGACCCAGACCAGAGGGAGGAAGTGATTAGTACTTTAGCTGCTGCGATCTAGCGATCGCGACAGCTATGTGAGACGCAGAAGATGATGCACAGTCTTCTGCCGCAAAAGTTGGCACAGCAGCACGCAGGATTGCAGAGTGACGGCAGTGTAGTGCTATCTTACAGACATCCAGGAACGTGTACTAATGCTGCTCTGTAATGTCAGTCACTTGAAAAACAATCCTAAACAATCCACCTCTAAATTATAACTTTTAATATATACCCTAAAACATACGATTACGTATCTAAGTCTCTCTAATTAATATATTTTATATATATACAATATAACACTGTCCCTATTATTTTCCTACACTTATCCTCAAAATTGACCAAGTAATCGTCACGATAAGGGGCCTAGGTCTTTGTAGGCTCACTTATTAAATATTTGTGTCCTATTCAACCCCCAGAAACCTTAAAAAAAACAACCATTTTTTTTATATATATATTTCTGTTCAGTGTTTTTAACGATATATCAGTTCCAACAAATCCACCAACACGTTATCGTATTCTGTAGAGTCCATATAAAGTCTCACAGGCTACAGTCATGTATGATAATGAATTTTCTCTTTCAATGTATCAGGGTAAATTGTCTATATATTCGTCGTGTAGGGAACATAAGAAACATTTATCAAATCATCTAAGATACATTCAAACCTTCTCCTCGAATTTTTTTGGCCGCGTTTCCCCTCATATTATGGGGTTCATAGGAGGTCTCCTAGGGGACGTCACATGACTCAAGGATAGTAGTCTCTGATATGCTCATGTTACTATTGTCTGTATCCCATCTTTAAATAGTTTCAATATGACCACTGTTTACCACCCTAGGTGTGCTCACACTCGGCGGTCTTCAACGCTAACTGTGCATGCGCCGCGTTAGGCGGGTCCTGGCAACCAGCGCCGTTCAGCCGCGCACGACGCTGATAACTTTGCATTTCAGGTGTATGCGCTTGCGTGGCAAAGAGCGGGCACCATGACAACAGCATCCGTCAAGCGCGCGTGGCCGAAAGCTCGGGCGTCACATTTCTACTGCGCCTGCGCGGCATCATCACCGGCCCAGACATCTGCGCCGCGCACAACGCGGTCCCACTCAGACTCTCCTCCACCACATACAACTCAATTCTCAACGATGTTGTATAGGGCAAGATGTCCAGTTCTATTTCTCACTTTATCAGGATCAACTCACCTCAGCGGCACGCAAACCCAGCTTTACACCCAAATCACATCAATAATTAGATATAAGGTATACATTATCTCTAAGGGCCAAACATCATACAGCTTATATATTTAAATCACATTTGGTGGTCAAGATAATAAAAACGTATTCAGTATCCACCCACATATTCTTTTGGGCCAAATATACCATAAGAGATCTAAAGCAGGGATACTAATAGAACACAGAAAAACATCATTTGAAAAAATGATCAATTCGAGTGGTATGGCAAAGAGTATAAAGATTCGGGATCAAGAATATATATTAATCCCTGAGATAATGTCATATCCTATGGCAATTCTGCCCAGATAAAACCACCTATTTTCTATTCTTATGAGCCATACAGGATACCAAAGGACCCGTTAAATATATTATGCACCAGGAGATTTCAAATGTAAAACAGCCAAAATATGGAAGTTCGTTAAGACCCTTGGCTTGTATAGTTTTATTCTAAAAGGTCCAACCTCTTGTTCTCCTTAAAAGTAATTTTTATCAGATTTCCCTTTCTTAATGTCGAGTTTATCTTTTCCATACACAGTACATCGGGCCGAGGAATCTCCTCATGTTCCCTCCAGGATATGCTGCAAGAGGTGTGTACGTCTATGTCGCACATACCCCTAAGTGTTCACAAATGCGGATTTTTAATGTGCTGGTCGACTTGCCAATCTATTGTTTGCCAGCTTACAATTACAGAGATATAACACACTTTTTTTGGTACAGCAATTCGTAAAATCACGAATTCGCATAGATCTTCCTGTCACCGAACTCTTAAACTCCATAGTCTGACAGATCTACTTGCAAAATGAACATCTGTTCCGACATCTAAACATTCCAACGGTTTATGTTCGTAAACCTGTACTGTTGTTTGGTGACATATACTGGCTGTGATTCAGTCTATCCCTCAATGACCTTCCTTCTTCTACTGTCACTTGAGGGAGTTTTAGAGAGACAGTCAGCTGATCTTTATCACAAAGCAATATACCCCATGTCTCCGCAAGATTTCATTACATCATTGTTTCGGTTGTCATCTGTGCCTATTGTCCTTAAACTGGTTTTCATCTCTTGGGTCCCCCTCGGATTCACTAGATGGTTCTGTCACGCTCCTAAGTCGCGTTCTTAAATGCAGGCTTCAATACATGATGAAGGATATCCGCTTTCCGGAACCTATCCTTGAGTGTCCTTTGGCCTGTTGGTATAAACATCTCTTATCTGGAGCAGTTTTAGGTATACGTAGGTATTGACCTTTGGGTATACCTCTTTTTCCTTTTCAGGTGATTGAATCCCACGCCAGGAGGGCTATTAGTAGCGTTCTTAAGATGAGTCCAAGTTTGTATGTAACCAATATCCGCTGACGACATCCTAAGATCAAAAAAGATTTGCATATAAGGAGAATATCAAAATCTTTCTGGGGAACTTCACTTGCTTAGAGAATATGATCAGAGCGATATAGTACTGAGAGGTCTGATGGTCACGGTTAGCCATCCCGAGGTTAGATCTCCACAATAATACCAACGTGGTGGAGGAGGAGTTCTTAGGGTCATACTGAATTTACAGAAAATAACTTTTTGAGGAAGAACAAAAAATAATCTTCCAGGAACAGAACGCGCAAAGTTAAAAGAGACAAATAGAGAAAGCAGTACAAACTTAGCATTGCCAGACTTTACAAGACGTGAAGTAATTTTGAAACAAATTTCTGTTGCGCAATCTAGTTGTGCTTAAAGAACGCGGGGACACGAGATGAGGAAACCATGTCGGATAAGATAGGCACCCTATGACAATCCGAAATAATGATGTAATGAAGATCTTGCGGAGAATTGGAGGTACATATTGTATTGGATAAAGATCTACTGACTGTCTCACTAAAAACGCTCTTCAAGTGCATTAGAGAGGAAGGTCATTGAGGGATAGATGATCTCACAGCATTATACGTCACCACAACAACAGGTTACCTGTTTTAGAACGTAAACCGATTGGGAATGTTTAGATGCGGAAGATGTTACATTTTGCAAGTATATCTGTAGACTAAGGAGTTTACGAGTTCGGAGACGAGGGAAGACTTGCGAATTGTGATTTTAGTGAATTGCTGTACCAAGGCAGTTGTTTATTCTGTAACATGTCGCTGTGGCAAACAATATATAGGCAAGGAGACCCAGACAGTTAAAAACTTACCGCATTGGTGAACATTAGGGAGATGTGAGACCTTGCGTGACACCTTTGCATCTTGGATGAACATGAGGGAGATTTCGGGCCTGATGTTTTGTGTATGGAAAAGTAAAACTCGCCATTAGAGAAAGAGTGAAAGTTTTGATAAAAAATACTTTTGTAAGGAAACAGAGTGGACTTTAGATTGAAAACGATACAACCAGCGGGTCTTATCGAACCTTCTATAGTTTGGCTGTTTTATTTGAATCTCCTGGGGGCCTATATATTTACGTGTCTTTGGTATCCTGTAGGCTCATACGGAAGAGAAATGGGTGGTTGTATCTGGCGAGAACGCCATTGGTATGATCTATTATTCTCCGGGATATATATATTCTTGATTCCCGAAACTTTATAACTTTTGCGCATACATCTGTATTGATTTCAATTTTTCAAGATGAAGTTTTTCTGTGTTCTAACTTAGGTATTCCCTCTTGTTCGATCTTCTTTGGGGTATGTATTTGGCCAAAGGAGGAAATTTGGTGGGTGCGGGTGGTATATCTGAACGTTTTCTTATCTGACCACCAGATGTGTATATATATATATAGCTGTATGCTGTTTGCCTTCGTGAATGTATACCAGTAATATCTAATTTATTGGGAGTGTGCTTTGGGTGTGATGAAAGAGTCTTTGGGTCTGCGTGCGCTGAGAGGGTGATAGGTTTGATCTCTGGATGAAAGGAGAACTAGACACTGGACGCCTCTCGCTTACTACAAACCTGGTGCGGAATTTGAGAGTATGTTAAGTGGGTGGGGAGGTCTGATAAGTGGGATCGGCGTTGGTTGGCCGACAGGTCGGCGCCAGATCGATTCTTTGGTTCAGGTGATCGATGGCGGGTGGCAGTAGATATGTGAGCTCGGCGCTTTCGGCGCACGTGCGGCTGCGCGGTGCTGGTTGTCCTGGGTGGCTCGCTTTGCCAGCGAATGCGCAGTAGCGACCTGAAGATGGGGCGCGCGTTATCGGGGCTGGAGGAGGGAGGCTGTTGTGGTGCGGCTGAATGTTGGCTGGTTGCCGCATGCCGCGTAACGCGCGAAGGAGGCCTGAATCGGTAGGCACGTTTGTGAATACGCCGAGTGGTGTGTCGCACACTGGAGGTGCTGGTACACAGTGGTCAGTTTGAACTATTTTAAGATGGCTACCGGACTTCCTACATCAGCATCTCGTAGGCTGACCTCCTATCTTGAGTTAGGTGTGCGTCCCCTAGGAGTCCTCCTGATGATCCCATAATATGGGGGGCAGACGCGTGAGGATAAGTTTGAAGTAGATTGAGGATGATGTTGGATTAAAATGTATATCTTATGTTCCCTCCACGCGGATACGATGATCTATAGACCTTTACTCTATTGAAAGAGCAAATGTTGCGCGCAGTGTTATAACCAGTGGATGTGAGCCATTGCGTATTTATATGGGACTTACAGAGACTAGCGATCAAACTGTGTTGGATTTTGCTGATATCTCTTTACACACTGTACCGAAAAACTCTATATGTTACTGTTTCTGGTGTGATAGGGACCACAAAGTGATATAATAGGGTGACGGCCTACAACGACTAGGGCTCCTTATCGGACAATTACTTGGTCTGATTTGAGGTTAAGTGTAGGAAATAGTATTGGATTAGGGGACTAGTGATGTATTATGTATATATATAATTCTATTACATTGAGATAGACTTGAGTTCGTCATCGTATTTGTTATGGGTTATATTAAAAAGTTTATATTTTCGAGTTTGGATTTGTTTCGGCTTTTTATTCAGTGACTGGCCTGTTGTTCCAAATCCATATAGATATTATTTGTTCCTGAGGGAATTTTTCTGTGATTTTTTCTGTCTGTAATGTCAACACGCCCCACAATGCATTGTGGGCTTGCAGATAACCATGGAAACCTGTGTGCACTTCAGAGTTCCTAAAAAAATGCTCTTATCTCATGACTAAGGTAAAATCTATTGACCAATATATTTAGAAAAATTCTTTATTTAACTGTAACTTTGGGCCACATGTATGAAAACTGTCTAGGTCTAAAATTCACTTTGTTGCCCAGAGCAACCAATCAGAGTGCCCTTCTCATTTCATATAGTGCTCTGAAAAAATGAGACAGGCACTCTGGTTGCTATGGGCAACAAAGTGCATTTTAGACCTAGACAGTTTTCATACATGTGGACCTTTATGATGAAAGCTTATCTTTGTAGTGAGAAAACCCTTTTAAGGAGGAAGAAAAACCCTCATAGTAGTGCTGATGTGAAAGTAACTAAGAATCCAAATACCTGTTAGTGTATTTATCATCTTTTGAAGATTATATATCAGGTTATTTCTGCTCTAATGACTTATTAAATGAAAGATCAATTAACTGAGGTTTTGTTGATTTTACTGATCACAATATAATAATTGTTCAGTTCTAATAAAAATGAAATAATAATAATACAAAAACTATACTCCTCTTCCTCTGCTCCTCCATGTAATCGCTGGCTGTCCTTGGTATTCAGTTTACTTTCCATTTTCTTCAGAACAGGTCATCATTAGTGTTGAGCGATTATTATCGACAAAGTTGAAATCGGCATGGATTTTATGTTGATCGGAATTTTCTGATCACGTGATAATTTAGGTGAGAATCTGCGCATAATCTATTACTATCGCGCCATTTTCGGCGCTTCCTGTCATTTTGGCGGCCAGCAAATCAGCTTAGAGCATAGAGCAGGGTGAGCTGGGTGTGCGACGTCATGACTGTGATGTGTATGGTTGTGATTGGCTGGAAAAATCACATGACCTCGTTTTACATAAAACAGCCCTTCCTGTTCAGCATCAGTGTGTCAGTGTGTCTCATAAGAGCTGGACGTGTGTTAGCTTTCTCCTCAATACAGCTCAGCGACACAATTCTCTTTGAACACACAGACAACTATGCTTTTAGCTGTGAACATTAGAACATAGGTAGATTACAGAATTTCAGTTCTTAGTTAGTTGGGCTGAGACTTTTAAAGAAGCATCTAGCGCTGTACAGCCGCAAGGGGGGAGGTAGCACGGGCAAACACAGACAAACAGGCAGGCTTTTGAAAGGAGAGTGTATATTGTGGCAGCCCGACTGCTTTGAACCTGCATTGATATGGCTTTTTTTAACCGTTTTTTGGCCATTTTTTTGGTGAAATAGTACCTTGTATTTTGGTGCAGGCCCAGTTTTGTTTCAAAAGACCCACCTTGACTTACATTCGGATACAGAAGCTTTTCTAGTAACGGCAGTCCGTTTTTTTCGTAGATGCAAAAACCAAACTTTTAATATCCGTAACACGATTTAATTAGGATTTTTTTCACTTTATGTGTGCAGCCCGAGTTTTGTTCAAATGATCCCACCGTTGTACTTACATTAGGAGACAGAACTTTTCTAGTCACTGCAGGTGTATTTCATAGGTGCAAAACCCACCTTTTATTATCCTTACACAATTTAATTAGGTTTTTTTTTCACTTTGCCGCAGGCCATTTTTGTTCAAGGACCCACTTTGTATTCCACATTAGGATACCAGAAATTTGCTAGTAATTGCCTTTTGTATTTCATATGTGCAAAACCCAACCTTTAAAATACACGTACACGAATATAAAATTATGGGTTTTTTTTCACATTGGCACAGGCCATTTTTGTTCAAAGACCCACCATGTACTTAGCATTAGGATTACAGAAATGTTTGGCTAGTATATTGCAGGTGTATTTCATAGGTGAAAAAAACACCAATTTGATCATCGATACACATTTAATATGGTATTTTTCACTTTGGCGCAACCCAGTTTTGTTCAAAGAACCCACCTTTTATTTTATGCAAAAAAAGTAATGTTTATGCTCACCTGCATAATAACCCCCCCCGGAGAATAGACTACACTACCACCGCCTCGTGGTTTGCAAGTGCAAAATGAAATCCAAGTGCCGCTACAATACCTACTACCCGATAGTATTAAAAAATGAAAAAAACTTTTATTGAAAATCCAAACAAATAAAACATGCAAAAATACATGGACCCATGCATGGAAGAGCAAGAGATATAACCTGCGTTCAAAGGAGACTGACGCGTTTCGAAGCCAAAGCTTCTTAATCATAGCTAAAATAACAGATGACGTATGCTCATTTAAATATCAGTAAGCTCCGGTCACATGTTAGAAATGAACCTATGGAAACCAAAGCTCATAGAATATACAAATATAGGGCGACATGTATGAAGCTCGTCGGGTCGGGGGGCGCTTTTCCGCTATTTTTCCGGCGAAATCTGTGCCTGATTTATGTCGGGGCCGGGGCGCGCTCATACATCCAATGTAAAGTCCGCCGCGCCTCGCCAGAGTGTTAGGCGCAGTGCGGGACTTTGGCGCAGTGCGGCACTGCGCCTGAGATTCGCCGCCGGAGGTAGTGCGGTCATCCATGCGGGGAAAAGTCCGCCGTGCCTCGCCAGTGTGTTAGGCGCAGAGCGGCGCTGCGCCGAAGATTCGCCGTCTGAGGAGGTGCACTCATACATGCGGGGAAAAGTTCCCTGCGCCTCGCCAGTGTGTGGGGCACAGTGCGGGGACATGGGTGCAGTGCGGGACTTGGGGGTTTTGCGGGACTGCGCCGAAAATCTGTTCCGATGCTAGACAGGCTGGAAAACAGCGAGAAATTATTCCACATGTCGGTGCAGAGTATGAATCAAAAATCGCCTTTATAAAGGCGTTAAACATTCTCAGAAAAAGAGCTGAAACCTAAAAAATAAAAAATACATAAACCAAAATCACTTTCCAATATCCTAATTCAAGAATTAAGATATTGGAAATTGCCGGGAAATACAGTAATTCAAATTCTGAAAGCTATTCTCATGGTCGGCATAAACCGCCAATGAGAATAGGAGCGACATTGAACCATTAAAACCTATTGAGAACTATTGACCAATCAGAATCAAAGGCGGGACAGTTCAAAATACAGTAAAAATGCAGAAAAGAGTTGATTGGTTGAGCTAGCGGGGGCTTTAGCTCAGCCAATCAGAATAGGAGTGACAGAGACCCATTAAAACCTATGGAGAACTATTGACCAATCAAATTACAAGGCGGGACAGTTCAAAATACAGTAAAAAAACGCAGAATAGAGCTGATTGGTTTGAGCTAGCGGGGCTTGGGCTATCCCAGCCAATCAGAGCGCGAGCTACTTCTCCCATTGTAGTCTATGGAGAGATCGGCGCCATGCAATCTCGGCTCTCAGCGCCGTGCTGCATGAAGTATGACTAAAAAAATCATTTTTATTAAGTGTAAAATATTCTCTGAAAAGGAGCTGAAATCTTCTATAAACATACATTAATAAAATCCCTAACAACGCGTTTGTCGCCAAGACCGGCGCTACATAAGGAATTGCAATAGAGAGAATTGCCGGGAAATACAGTAATTCAAATTGTGTAAGCGCTTCTCATTGGTCGGCATTAACCAGCCTGGAGCAGTTTCTACGTATACGTAGGTATTGACCTTTGGGTATACCTCTTTTTACCTTTTCAGGGTGATATGAATCCCACCGCAGGAGGCTATTAGTAGCCGTCTCCTTACGATGAGTCCAAGTTTGTATGTAACCCAAATCATCCCTGAAAATCCTAAGATCCAAAAAAGCTGCTTATAAGGAGAATATCAAATCTTTCTGGGAAATTCACTGCCTAGAGAACTATATCAGAGCGAATATAGTACCGAGAGGTCTGAGATCACAGGTTAGCCCATCCCCGAGGTCTAGATCTCCACAACTAATAAAAAAGTGGGAGGAGGAGTTATTAGGGTCATCACTGAATTTAATGAAAATACTTTTGGAGGAAGAAAAAATAATCTTCCAGAGAACAGAACAAAAGTTAAAAGAGACAATAGAGAAAGCAGTAAAATTAAGATCTGACCCAGACTTTACAAGACGTGAAGTAATTTTGAAAAATTCTGTTGAGAAATATACATGTAGCTTAAAAGAACCCGAGGGGACCAAGAGATGAGGAAATTTTAGGATAATAGGCACATATGACAACCGAAACAATGATGTAATGAAGATCTTGCGGAAAACATTGGGTTTTTTTTGCATTTGAAAAAGATCTAGCTGATTTGCCCTCTCTAAAACTTTTCAAGTGACATATAAAAAGGGGAAGGTCATTGGGGGAAAATGATTCACAGCCATTAAAAGTCCCCAAAAACCCCAACAGTACTTTTTTTAGAACGTAAACCTTTGGGAATGTTTAGTTTGGGAAGATGTCTTTTTGGGGCAAGTAATCTGTCAACTAAGGAATTTAAGAGTTGGGTTTGACAGGGAAATCTATGCATTCATTTAAATAAATTTTGCTGAAACCAAAGGGAAGTTGTTTATCTCTTTTAATTGAAAGCTTTGGCAAACAATAAATAGGCAAGAAACGCCCAGCCCTTTAAAAAACCCCCCATTGGTGAACACTTAGGGGAGCGAAAATAGACGAACCCCCCTCTTGCCGGGCCCTATCGGTTTGGAACATGAGGGAATTCCTTGGGCCTGATTTTTCTGTGTAGGGGAAAAGTTTAAATTTCAAATTAAAGAAAGTGAAATTTTTGGGAAAAAAAATTACTTTGTAAGGAACGGGAGTGGACCTTTAGAATGAAAAAGGAAACAAACCAGAGGGTTTTAAAAACGAACTTCAATTTTTGCTGTTTTTTTTTGAAATCCCCGGGGCATATATATTTAAACCCCCTTTTTGGTATCCGGGAGGCTAAATAAGAGTTTTGGGAGCGTTTTTTTTTACCCAACAAAAAAATCGGAAAGGGTTTTTTAAGGGTGACGAAATTCCGGGATCATGGGGAAAATTTAAAGGGTTAAAATCGTCCAAAAACCATTAAGATCCCCGCCTTTTTGGGCGTTTCCCTTGTAATTTTGGGGCCAGCAAACAGTTTACAGAAAAAGGGGGGTAATGGTGTGCGCCCCAAAAATAACGGGATGTGTTTTGGTTTGGGGCGATTGGGGTGGAAAAATCACTTTCCCCTTTTTGTTTAAAATTAGAACCACTTTTCTTTTTTTTAAACCCTAAAGGTCTCTCACGCCATAGGGATGGGACCCTGCCTCTGCCTGTGGCCAAAAAAGCTCACCAAAATTTAGTCATTTCTCCCACAAGAAACCTCTACTATTAGCTGTATCCTTCCAATTTATTTAGATTAGAGATTTAAAAGTTTTATGAAGTTTAGCAAAGAGTTTTTAAATAGCAAAACCCAACCCCGAAAAATTCCCAGGGCGGTGGGGGGCGGGGGGGGGGGGGGGGCGCGGGCAAACCCACAGAAAAACCTATCTATAAAGAACACGGGAAAAAGGGTTCACCAAAATTAGTTAGACATGGTAGGGGAAAATATTTTATTTTTTACATTTTTGCTATTGAAAAAACCCCCGGGATTTTGGGGCAGCCTGAACTTATTTTTGGATAAAAAATCTTTTCTAGTAATTTGCGGGTCTCTTTGTTACCTGCAAAACCCCAAATTTTTATTATCATTTTTAACATTTCAATAGGTGTTCAATTTTCCCCCTTTAAAACCTTGACTTTTGATAAAAGCCACCTTCCCTTTAAAATTAAAATCCAGCAATCTTGTAGTCAGCACAGGTTTTTTTTTTCCCAAAAAATACCGTGAAACGTACGAAAACATCACAGTTACGTTTTTTTTTTGATTTTTGCGCACCCAGCACTGTTAAAAAGGGGAAAACGGCAGAAACTACGAAAATCTTAAAACAGAAATTTTTTCCCCCTTATATTCACCACGGGTAAATTTGAAAAGGTGCAAAAAAAAACCTTTTATTATATCAAAACAAAACATTTTACGTGTTTTTTTGACTTTTCGCACCCAGCCCCCGGGTTCATTAAACGCAGCATCTACGAAATCTTAAAACAGAAATTTTCTATTTTTCCCCAAAATTGAATTAAAAAAGGTGCAAAAAATACATTTATTATATAAAAAACATAAGAGTTACGTTTTTTTTTGGACTTTGCACACCCACCCAACTGTTTTTTTGACCCCCACATCACAAATTTTAAAAAACAGAAAGTTTTTATTTTCACCACAGTGAATTAAAAGGGGGCAAAAAATACCGTTTATTATATCAAAAAATAACAGTTACTTTTGTTTTTTGATTTTTTCCCGCCCCCCAGCACTGTTCTTTTGACGCACACTACGTAAATTTTTAAAAACAGAAAAAATTCTATAATTCACCACAAAAATTAAAAGGACCCCAAAAAAACCCTTTTTATTAAAAAAAAAACATAACGGGTTACGTTTTTTTTGGGATTTTTGCGTACCCACACGTTCAAAAAAGCAGCATCTACTAAATTTTTAAAACAGCAATTCTATTTTCACCCAAGTGAATTGAAAGGTGAAAAAAAATACCTTTTAAATTAATCAAAACATAAAAAACCCCCCCCTTTTTGATTTTTGCGCACCCAGCACTGTTTTTTGACCCCCGCATCTACGTAATTTTTAAAACAGCAATTCTTATTCACCACGGGGTAATTGAAAGGTGCAAAAAAAAAACCCTTTTATTGAATCAAAACAAACTTTTACGTGTTTTTTGATTTTTGGCGCACCCACACTTTTTTCATTGACGCAGCTCTACGAAAAACTTAAAACAAAATTTTCCTTTTTTCACTAACGGGTGAATTTAAAAAGGTGAAAAAAAAAACCGTTTATTATATAAAAACATAACATTTACGTTTTTTTTGATTTTTGGGCAACCCACCTTTTTCATTGACGCAGCATTTTACGTAAATTTTAAAAACAGCAATTCTATTTTTCACCACAGGGAATTGAAAGGTGAAAAAAATACCGTTTATTAAAACAAAACTTTTCCCATTTAAACGTTTTTTTTTGCCCTTTTCGCACCCAGCACTTTCCCTTTTAAAACGCAGCATCACGTAAACCCTTAAAACAGCAATTCTGTATTCACCACGGGTGAATTGAAAGGTAAAAAAATACCGTTTATTATATCAAAACTTTAACATTTTTACGGTTTTTTTGATTTTGGGCACACCCACCCTGTTCTTTTGCCGCAGCATCTACGAAAATTTAAACAGCAAATCTATATTAACCACAGTTTTTTAAAAAGGGCAAAAAATACAGTTTATTATATCAAAACATAACAGTTACTTGTTTTTTATTTTTGGGCACACCCAGCACTTTTCATTGAGGGCAGAAATCACGTAAATTTTAAAACCCAAACAAATTTCTATTTTTCCACCACAGGTTTTTTTGGGAAAGTTGCAAAAAATCCCTTTTAAAAAAACCCAAAACAAAACAGATACGGGGTTTTTTGGGATTTTTGGGCCCAGCCCAGATTTTGTTGATAGACACCTTGCTTTAAAATTTTTGAAATCCAAAAATTTTGTTTTTTAAAGGGGGATTAGAATACTGTGATTTCCCTTTTTTTTTAATAAGAGATTTTTCCAAGACTTTTTCCAAAAACCTTCCCCAAATTTTTATATTTCTAAACAGGGAGCGAAAGCGGGTGGTAAAAGAAAAAGGGGGGGGTAAAAACATGGGGGAAAGGGTTTACGAAGAAGGTGCCCCTTCCAGTGTTTGGCGACAACACCATGCCAGGGGTTCGTCATTGCGGCCCCTTGGGGGCCTTTGTCTTCGTGGGTCGGGGGCCCCTTTTAAAAATCTAAGTATAACAACATCGTCCCCCAATCGGCCCTTCAGGGGGGTTAATGAAACCCTCATCTAGCATCTTCCCCTCCTCGTCCCCCCGCAGTCACGGCCCCCCAAATGTCGCATCAGCATCAACAGAAACCCGCCCAACAAAAGAAAACCCAAAGTCAACTCGGTAAAACACCACTGTGGAAAAAATCCATTTTTCCTGAAGCCCCTCTTTAAATGAAAAAATTTGCGGTTGGGTCAGAAGGCATGTTAAAAGATCAAGAGGTTTTTTTTTCCCTCTCGACGCCCAGTTACTGTTTCCATCAGAGGAGGGGGAAGGGAAAACCGGTCAATCGGCAAAAATCCCGGGGGGTTTGGGGCAACGCCTTGCAGTGCCCCTTGATTTTAGCCCGCAGCTTCTGGAAGCAGAAAAATCAGGAGACCAAGGGCACCCGTTTTTTATGAAGAGATGATGACGACATTGGGGGATCCATCCGGTCTTTTTCCCCCAGAATTTGCCCTTTTTAGCGCTTTCTTTAGTGGACGAGGAGGAAAAACCCATGGGGTATGTCAAAAACGGTTCCCCCCCAAAAAAAAGGGAGGGGCGGGCGCAAAAAGTCCGCTGATAGAATTTCCCCCACCCCGGGCACGCAAACCCCGCTCCCTCGCTTATGCCGTTTAAAAAGGCCAGGACCACTCAAAGCCTGGGCCTTCTTTGACCAAGCCCTTTTGAACACCCAGCGATGGGCATAAGGGCCCCCTTTGCCGTAAAAGCAAAAATTTGGGGGGCAAGAAACCTTAAGTGGGGTTTTAAACCAAAAAAACCAAAAATGTGTAGTCCCTAAAAAGCAGCAATGCATTTTAGTTGAAAAGGAGGGAAACAAAATTTTGGCCAAAAAAGGCCAGACCCCACGCCGGGGGCCCCCAACCACTGGTTTACATTCCTTTGTCCCCCGCTCCCTTTCCCCCCCCCGCCACCTTTTTCCAAGCGCCTCACTGCCCATTTCCCCTCAAAAGTCATGAATCAGGGGTTTACCTCCGCTTTAGCCCCCCACCGTGCCCCGGAAACCCCCACAACCCCCCAGAGACCCACCTAACCCCCTTTTCCTTTTCCCCCAGTTTGGGAAAGACCTCAAAAAGCCGTACAGCGCCCAGTCCAAACAGCCAGCCTTCTGTCTTCCCGTTTTGGGGGGCAGAAAGAAAAAACTTTAACCCCCCAAACCACCCAAAGGGCCAAAAACCTGAATGTCGGCTTGCCAGGGTTTCCCCCCCCAAAAACCCCCCCTGGTGGAAAAACAGATGGGTTTTCCCCACGTCAGGGCCCCCGCCTGCCCCCCAATACCAATGCCGAGCGGCATTTCTTTGCCAAAAAGCCGTCCCTGCCCTGGCCAACCACGTGTCAAACTAAAATTTCAAAGCCGTTGTCTGTAAAACTGGCCCCCAAAAATTTCCCCTCCCCCACCCAAAAAACAAACAAATAAAGCACCCCCCAAGGGCCCCTAAATCTCTGTGACAGCTCACTGGGTTTAGCTGGGGGGAAATTCCCCGGGGGGGACGAAACCCCCCCAGGCCTTTGGGGGCACCCCCTCTTCAACAAAAACCCCAAAGGGTGGGGCCCGGGGTTTTTCCCCCAAGGTCCTCTGGTTGGGATCACGTGCCCAGAAACACCAGCCGTGGTTTAAATTAAAACCCTTGGAGACCGTCCCCCCCACACCAAACCCCGGGCCCTTTTGGGCCACTCTAAAACAAAAGAGACCGAGCCCCTGGCCCCGGGGGACAAAGAACCTTGTCCCAAAGGGAAGGTGGTGTGCATAAAAGGGGGAAATCTGCTGGCCCCAACCAAAAATCGGTAGGCTGGAGCCATCCCCCTTTCCTGGCACATGTCCTGAACCTTTTTCGTCCCCGAAATTTCTAAGAGCTACCCGGGGCTGGGCTGCCTGGGTTAAGAAGGCTCCCAGGGGCTGAGTTCGCACTTCCGCCGTTTCCCCAAAACCCCGGGTTTGTCCCCCCCCGGGTGCGTTGCGGCATCACTCGGCCCTCCCGTCAACCTATCATTGTTGACGAGGCAACACGCTGGAATTCCACCCTCCACATTTCCAGCGATTGTGGCCAGCCAATGCCATTACGCAGTAAAAAGTACACATGGGCCCGACAACAGCGGGAAAAGGACCCTCGGGGTTTTTTGGGAAACCCCCGGGGAAATGGAGGGAGGTGAAAGAGCTCTGCAAAACCCTCCTTGCCAGTTTTTAAAGAAACCACCAAAATGGGCAGTGCGGGGGGGCCAAAGCCCTTTTCAAACATGACATTTTTGGTGGGTCTTTTTTCTGGAACGATCGTTGGACACTCTGAAACAACAGGGCCCCCCCCCCAGCGACGGAGGGGGAGACGGAACCCCCCCCAGATGCGGGCCGGGAGCCTTTTTCTTTCCTCAAATCCACAAGGGCCCCCACAGTTTCCCCAATTTCCCTCGGTTTTTCATTAGGCCCGTGGTTCAAAGGGTTTCCCGAGCTATTTCAAGGTGGGGCATCAGCCTCAGGGTGGGATCATCTCGGCAAGGGCCCGGGCTGTGTTGAAGCTGTGCCCGGGGGAGGGGAGGGAAATTTCCCAGACACCCGATTTTACCGGGGCGTCCCTGCCTTTGGGAAAAAAGGTTTGGGGGGCAATTTGAGGGGGGGAGGGGGAAGATGAGGAAAATCCGGGTTTTCCCAGTTCCCCTCGACCCCCCCGAGGCTTGGGGAAAAAAACAAAGGGTCCATCTCTCCATGAGTTTCTTGGGTGGGTCCATTTCCTCCAACAAGATCCTCGCATTAAGGCATCAAAATGAACACATTACTGGGGGGCCCACCCCCTGGCCCCCCGGTACAAAAAAAAAAATCAGCATTTTCCCCTTCCACCCACCCAAAAGAGAGTAAAATGCAGGAAATGGAGCCCTTGTTTTTTTGATAAATTTGGGAGACTTTGTTGGTCTGCTTAACTTCCCCAAAGTCACGGGGGAACAACATCAGCAAAACGTGACAGCATAGAGTCCCAAATAGGCGTAGGGGGCGGCAGCAAAAGGTGGCAGAACCCTAATGGTGACCTCTGGCAATTTTTGTTTACCACCTCCCCAAAACGATGCAATGCGGGGGCACACACCCAACACCAGAGATCACTTAAGACATGGTGCACACTATCTGGTCTCAAACCGATGTTTTTGCATGTGTTCCGGACCCAATAGACTTCTGGTATCCAAAATGGACGAATGGCCCGACGGGCTCGTCACGCCATAGAACCAGAAAAAAAAACATTTGAAAAAATAAATCAAACAATCTATGCAAAGATATAAAGTTTGGGATCAAAATAATAAAACCCCTGGATAATAGATCATATCCTAAGGCTATTCTGCCCAATACAACCCCCCATTTCTATCCTTATGAGTATTTTTGAGCGTTGCTTTGGGCTATCGAATCGATCGTAGTCATAGTGGGGCCGCTATGAAAAAGGTTTTTTTCGATAGTGACATTGATTATGCCGATGACCCTTTAAAAAGTCTAGGGGGAAGCAACAAACCCCTTTCATTATTCACCCAAACAAGGGCTGGAGAACTAAAAATTAAACATCCACAAATCAAATGGATACGTGCTACTCTTAGGCAACACACTTTGTTATAAAAGTCACAGAAAAAAAAAACACAGACCATTTACTATCCCTTCTTGTACCACAGCCTGACCCCTTAACCTGATCACCCACAAATTAAAAGTGCCGAAGGCAGTATGATTTGAAAAAATCATTTACTTGAACTGGACATTGAAAATCCCCGCCCGGGGAAAGCGCATGAGCCCCAAACCCGCATGACCCCCACATTTTAAAAAATGCCGGAAAAAGGAGTCTTTCAACACCATTTAATTGAACTGGACATTTGAAAATAACCCGTCCGGGCCACAGCAAAACCCCAAACCTGCATGACCCCCCCCAATTAAAAAGTGCCGAAAAAGAGTCTTTCAACCACCATTTTAGTTGAACTGGACATTACTATCCCCCTCCCGGGGCCACCCGCATAGCCCCCCAAACCCGCATGACCCCCCATATTTTAAAAATCCCCGGAAAAAGGAGTCTTTCAACCCCATTTTAGTTTCACTGGACTTGACTATACCTGTCCGGCCAGAGCAGACCCCAAACCTCTGACCCCCCCATTTAAAAAAGTGGAAAAAGGAGTCTTCAACCACCATTTTAGTTAACGGGGACATTGACTATATGTCCGGGGCCACGCATAGCCCCAAACCCTCATGACCCCCCATTTTTTAAAAGTCCCGGGAAAAAAGGGAGTCTTTAAACCCCACCATTTTGTTTCACGGAAACCTTGACAATCCTGTCCTGGGCCACAGCATGACCCCCAAACCTGCATGACCCACACATTTAAAAAGTGCCGGGAAAAAGGAGTTTTTCAACCACCATTTTATTTACTAGAATGGTGGTTAAAAACTGTTTTTTCCGGCATTTTTTTAATCTGGGGGGTCTTCGGGTTTTCGGGGCTCATGCTGGGGCCCCAGGACTGGATAATCAATTCCAGTTCAACTAAAATGGTGGTTCAAATATACGCCTTCTGGGACTTTTTAATTTGTGGGCATGCAGTTTAAAAGGGGCATGCGTGGTACAAGTAGGGGTAGGGGAAAGGGCTGTGACTTTTTTTCTGGGACTTTTAAAAACCCCAAGTGTGTTGCCTAAGAGTAGCACATATCCCTTTACTGTTGTGGATGTTCATTCCAACTTTACAGCCCTTTTTGGGGTTTTAAGAAAGAAGGGGTTGTTCCTTTTCCCCTAGACTTTAAGGGTCACGGCGTAATTATTTTCGACATCGGAAAAGGCTTGATAATTGACAATATTGACTATCGAATCAATAACGATAGTTGACACAATCGCTCATCACTAGTCATCATCACTGAATCTGCTAATTGACTGCAGAAGTCACTTGCCACCTGCTTACGTCACCAAACAGAAGTGAATAGGCTTTGTTTTATTTTATTTAGCACCAGAAGCCTATTATATGATTTTTATTTGAACTTGACAGCATTTTTAAAATGGTTTTACTGTAGTCTCTCATGTAATCTTGATTTGTATAGAATATATGGAGAGGTCTTATGGTAAGGAACAAAGAGTGTCTTCAATTTATGATTAACAAAAAAATTCACCCTCCATCTAGTTGTTGTTTTTATGGGTGATAATCTTTTTTTTTGGGGGAGAGTTAACTTTGTGGATTACTTGTAGAAAAAAAAAAAGTTAATTCAGCTACAGCACATCTAGCTTTCAGCTCATGCTTCATATTGTGTCACTTCATTTTTCTCAAGTCAGATGGCTACAGATGGGAATTTCAAAGTCTATTGAAGTGTTACATATCCAAACTGAAAGCCAGTTTTCAAAGTTGTCCTTGTAATAAAGATGGGAACATTTTCTATCAATAATCTTTGAATTCACAAGTAAGTGTTGGTTTCTCCCCAAGGGGC
>JAODAL010038763.1:0-38807 GCA_025379985.1 Phyllomedusa bahiana
GTTCCCGCGAATCACCCCAAAGTCGATTTCGTTACGAACCGAAGTTTTCCTGAAATTCTAAACGAATTCCACTTCGTTAGAATCGATTCGCCCATCTCTAGCTATTACTCTTTCTGGTGATTGTTCTGTTCATTGTCATGTCATAAAGATATCAAAATAAGCACAGATACAATGCAGATCAGTCTTATAAACTCTCTCTCTCTCTCTCTGATAAACTTATGGGGTGACATCTATAAACATGTATATAAACATATTGTGCCCAAAAATTTCAGCCCCATTGTTCTATAGATGTATGAATAGTCGTATGGCAAAACTTGGCACAATGTGCATTAGACACAAAACTTTTGAATGCGTCAAGAATGAGCCAAAGTTTGGTGCAAAACTGCCATACAAAGTAGGGTGCATAACACTCTGTGCGCCAAAATGTTTGCAGCATAACACTTTCATTCATACTGTTGTATTATACACTCCTCTATATCTACAGTATTTAGTGTATAGGCACCAAGTTACATAGATATCACCCGTTGTTTTCATAGGCTGGGATAGGCTCCTAGGTATGATTTGACCAAGTCTTACCTAAGCACAGTATTCCAGGCTATGAAAAAAAATAAATATATGAGAAACAGGTATACTGATAAAAATAACATCTCCATAAGGAAAATACCAATAAGGCCTGGTCCACTTCAGCACAAAAGGTTCTGTTCCACTGGAAACTGTGTTGCAAGTTGCATCAGAAATTAAACCTGATGTACCCATTGTAGTCAATGGGGTACGTCAGGCGCCCTTGGTGTCTGTTGGGAAATGAATTTGTATGCTTTAAAAATTACACCCAACCAGAACAAGATTGATCATAAGTGCAAAAATGTAAGAAGAAAATCACACTTCTATATTGACATGAGCAAGGGCGTAGCTATAGGGGGTGCAGAGGTAGCAGTCACTACCGAGCCCTGTAGACTGAGAGGGTCCTCCTGCCACATATGGTGATACCAGCATTGTAAATGGCACATGGTAGCTAGGGGCCAATTTCACTAGGGCCCAGGAGCTTCAAGTTACCTTCAAGTTACGACTCTGGACATGAAAACTGGAACTTTTCGTGCCTATGGATCTATTACCCCAAATCTCAATATAACTGAACATTTGTAATATGTGCTGAAAGTACAAGCATTAGGGGTCCATAGCTGCTTAGGTCTTGGTGCCAGATACCACAGGACACCTCCAAACATTGTTTCAATGGGTCAAAGCTGTTTTATTTGCATTAGGGTGACCTACAGAATATTATTGATCTGGCTGCAAGATATACATATATTAGTAAATTTAGTGTACATCCAGAATAAGCAACTATGCAGCATCTATATAGAGAGAAACTTATTGTTCAAGTTAAATCCGTGCAGTGGGCGTACCATAGCCCCTCCGGAGACACCAGGAGCCGTACGCTCTGTGATTCTTTCCATTGGCTTTTATTCCCCAATTTCTCACTTGATTTTGTATATAGCGCCTTATTCGGTCCCCTGAAGAGACCAAGGTGGGTCGAAACATTTTGGGACGTGATACATTGGCAACATAAGGGTAAGATAGGAAATTATAGGGATAGTCGACACATCTGTGTGGGGTCGCCCTTTTTGGGGCGAGGGCTCCATCTTATTGTTGAGGTGCAAACATTCTCAGGGAGATAATAGGGTGAGTTTGTTCCCTTCTTCCGGCGGCACCCAATTTATAGTATATGGGAAGGCTATAATTTGTAAGCCCTATATGTTTGGATGAAGTTTGTTTTGTAAATATGAGTCTTATTTTTAAATTATGAAGTAAACGTTAAGTTTTAACTATATGTAACAATCATACACTCTCAGTAATTACCTGACCTAGTAGTCACTTTCAGGAAGAAGTTTTTTCAAGTTAAATTCAGCACAATTTCAAAAGCTTGCATGCCTCTTATAGTAAGTACACTTAATAAAACAATTACTTAATAAACCTGATAAAAGTATCAGATAAACAATATTAGCTGGATTCATCACAATAATGTTATGTCTGTACTTATATAGGTCATCTCTTCTTATTATGCTGAGAGTACGTGCTTATAGAAGAGACAAATCTTAAAATACCATTCAGAAGTATAGATACCAAGGCCTAGCAAACTTCCTGAATGTCAATATTCAAATGTCACACAATAAAGGTTCTTGTGAGCTAATGCTACAGAAGGATCGTTACTTAGAGACATGCACTGATAATATCCTCCTACAGCAACTGGAACATAGCTGGGATAACAAATGGACACAGATTACATCAATAGAACCAGCTCATTTTGGTATTGGACTTGCTGTGAAACGCCTTAGACAGATTGCTAACAGTCCCAGCCTGGAAGCTTTAGTGAAATTATAGATAAAATAAAAAAATCTCTCAGTGACAACAGCAATTTGCACATTTGATTGAAAAATATAACATTGAAAATTGCACTGAAGAGTAAGTACATATGATTACTGGCCTCCAAACTGTCAAAGTAATGGTTTCCAAGATGTTTGTGGGAAATCTTTTCAACACAGCCCTGGCAACCAGCCCAGACACAGTTGGCAAATTGTTTAAATGTATAGAAGGGAAGAGGGGGGATTGAAAGAAGTACCAGACAATGCCAGTGAAAAGGACTTCTGCCAATTGGACCATGCCTCTTATCATGCCAAGAGATGATGTAAGTGCAGCTGCATACAGAGACGGCCACTTTTGCACCATCAGCAGAATTCACAAAGTAACTAGACAAAGACAGAGGAGAGGAATATGCTAAACAATCTGAGATTCTGCACCGTCTCACAAGGTGAAAACTCACACAGGTGCCTAATTATTAAAAAACAACTAAAATGCTCTCAAAGAGCATAAGAAGCATAGTCAGCAACACAGCCACCCCATGCTGCAATTACTACTACAAAAAAGAAAGCACTGACAGCAACAAAAGGAGCAATAAAAATTATCGTTTATTGAAAAATCCCAATACAGAAAGTGATATTCTGACCAAATCTTTCTCAAGCTGCATTTTGGTCTTAATAAAGACTTCTGCAAAGGTCAAAATGTCACTTTTATGTACTGGGATTTTTCAATAAATATGGAAGTTTTTATTACTTATTTTGATGCTCAGTACTTACTTTTTTTGTAAAACGTGCCCAATTACAGAACACAGGGTATTCATAAAAGTACTAACATGTACCAACAGATGCACGTGTCAATAAAATGACTTGATGTTATGTATTTTTGTCTTGATATCAATTTAGAAAATTTTCATCACGGAGACTGAATTGGACACAGGGACTGATGTAGGTGGTAGCAGTGAATGGACACTATCTGAGCAGAAGGGAGTATAAGCAAGGATTCGCATGGAACCAGGGGAAATAAATAAAAATGCAAAGGTTCCTCCTATTTCTATGGCTACACTGCATTGGACAAAAAATGGCCAAAAGCGGACATTTTTTTTCCTGATGCATGACTGCAGTTTTTGTCACATTTTGTGCAGTTGCTTCTCGCCCATACAATTGATTGTAACGCTTGGTCACTAAAATCATTTGTATTTCTTTATTTTCGTTACACCAATACTATTGATCCTTGGCTAACGAAAATAAAGAAATAAACATGATTTTAGTGAATTAATTTTTTTCTTTACCCCCATATTATTATTCATTTTATATACACATTGGGACAACTTCTGTAGTCTTATCATTTGATTTCGGCCATGTACAGTTATATTTCAGATTGTATTAGAAAACCCATAGGAGCGTCGCTCGCTCTCCCATTGGTCCAAATAACCGCGCCTCTTTTAACTTAGCCAATCACAGAGCTCGCTCTGAATTTCTTTTCCCCATAGAACTCTATGAGAAAGTAGCTCACGCTCTGAATGGCTAAACTGGACGAGCCCCCGCCGCTTCAACCAATCAGCTCTTTTCTGCCTTTTTACTGTATTTTGAACTGTCCCGCCTTTGAATATGATTGGTCAATATTTCTCCTTAGGTTAGAATGGGCCACTGTCGCTCCTATTCTGATTGGTCAATTCTCCTCCATAGGTTAGAATGGGCCACTGTCGCTCCTATTCTGATTGGCTGGTTTATGCCGACCAATCAGAAGAGCTTAAACAATTTTAATTACTGTATTTCCCGGCAATTCTCTCTAGTGCAATTCCTTATGTAGCGCCGGACTCGGCGACAAACGCGTAGTTAGGGATTTAACTTGCTTTATTTTAGAGAAGGTTTCAGCTCTTTATCTGATAATGTTTTACACTTAATAAAAATTATTTTTTTATTCATACTCCGTGCCGCACGACGCTGAGAGCCGAGATTGCATTGCGCCGATCTCTCCATAGACTACAATGGGAGAAGTAGCTCGCGCTTTGATTGGCTGGGATAGCCAAGCCCCCGCTAGCTCAGCTAATCAGCTCTTTTCTGCATTTTTACTGTATTTTGAACTGTCCCGCCTTTGATTTTGATTGGTCAAAACTTCTCCATAGGATATAATGGGTCTTTGTCGCTCCTATTCTGATTGGCTGGCTTCTGCCGACCAATCAGAAGAGCTTAAACAATTTGAATTACTGTATTTCCCGGCAATTCTCTCTATTGCAATTCCTTATGTAGTTCCAGTCTCGGCGACAAACGCGTTGTTCGGGATTTAATTGATTTATGTTTATAGAAGGTTTGAGCTCTTTTTCCGAGAAGATTTTTCAACTAATAAAAATTATTTTTTTATTCATACCCCATGCCGCACGGCGCTGAGTGCCGAGATTGCATTGCACCGATCTCTCCATAGACAACAATGGGAGAAGTAGCTCGCGCTGTGATTGGCTGGGATAGCCAAGCCCCCACTAGTTCAGCCAATCAGCTCTTTTCTGCATTTTTACTGTATTTTGAACTGTCCCTCCTTTAATTATGATTGGTCAATAGTTCTCCATAGGTTTTAATGGTTCACTGTCGCTCCTAGTCTGATCGGCTGGTTTCTGCCGACCAATGAGAATAGCTTTCAGAATTTGAATTACTGTATTTCCCGGCAATTTCCAATATTCGAATTCTTGATATTGCGCCGTTCTAGATTTTTGGAAAGGTGCGCCCCGACGTGGCGAGATTCATACATGTCGCCCATAGTCTTACTCTTCTAGAAATGGAGCAGGTTTTGCACTACTGAATGTCAAGAAGGTAGTTAGGAAGACACATTGTTTATGAAATGGTTGATGCCTCTTAGCAAATCCAAGACATCTGGATTTGTCTGTGTTCACTTCACTGTCACTCAGTAGGTGGTGGGGCCCATCATATTTTTCTGTGGGGCCCTATAACTTTTAGGTTGTGTCCACAAGGCAGTATGCAAATACCAGCTGGATTCTGATGAAAGAATCCGGCCAGTATTTTGACATTTTGTACGTGGTTTTGGAGTACGGTTCTGTCCGTGGTTTGTGGATTTGCCCGTTCCCCTCAAGCACTGACATGTTCATGTTCCGCCCAAAAACTGGGGTGAAGAATGAACATGTTCTAAGTTTTTCAGACCGCCGGCAGTGTAAAAGAACGTTTGGCAGAAAATCTGTTCAGTGGGGACTGTTTCACGGATTTTCTATTAAAGTCTATCTTGATGGTTGACGGTCAGTTCGCAGACGGCTTTCAAATCCGAAAACCGTCTGTAAATCTGACCGAAAATCCTGCCGTGGGGACAAGCCCTTAGTTTGGCTGCTAATAATGTAAGTTCCTTCAATTGCATTTCTTCTGTAGTGATAAGACAGACTGAAAGATTTTTAATCTAATTCACATAAAAGCCTCGTATCAACTATGGCAACTCTAATTCTTATTAGCAGAGGAACACTTGACATGCAGTGCTGCAAATGTGTAAACTGAACTGGAATTGAAAAAAATAGATCTTGTTTTTATGGTTGTCACTGCTTGAGCTAACACACTATAATACCTTGAAGAACACAATTGTACCAGCTTTGAGCAATCCTGCAAAATCAGACATATATGATGTCTCCTTGGTCATTTTTCAAGATATATGTTATGCAGTAAGCAAATATATATATAGTTACTTAGAAATCAAAGTATACTTTACTGTACAAAAATGGATCTCAGCTACATTGCTATTATACACATAGTGGAAGAATTGCACAGGTTAAATATTAGTTTTCTAGACTCTTATGTGTAGATGTGACCTGAAGAAATATCTTATTTATCATTCTGCACAGCATACTTTATTATGAGTATATACTGTAGGTACCAGTCCAATAGAGTTATTTTCACTCTCTGTCCAATCTATCTATCTATCTATCTATCTATCTATCTATCTATCTATCTAACACATGAGGAGCGGATAGAAACTGTGTTGATGTCTGGTGAACGCAGTACCCAGGTAATTTCAGCAGATTTCAATGCAAGACACCCTACGAGACCACCCATCTCCCATGCTACAGTTAGCAAACCACTTGCCAAATTTCATGAAACAGGTTCAGTGTTGGATTTGCCAAAATGTGGACGCAAGAAAACTGTCACAAAGGAAGAAACATCAGTGGCTGTCCTAGCTTCATTCACAAGAGCCCACAGCGTACACTCGCCGCCTGTCACTGGAGAGCGGCATCAGTCGAATATCCCTTCGGCGGATATTAGCTACTCACAAAAGGCCCTTACAACATCCAGCTGCTGCAGCATCTCCACGAGGATGACCCAGATTGGCGCACTGAATTTGCAGAATGGCAAAACAAAAAATTTAACTGGACTCTCAGTTTACACAAAAACATTATTTTCTGATAGGCAAACTTTTTGTGAATATAAGTTAACAACAAAACCACCGCTATTGGTCACACTAACCCACATGGATAGATCCCTCCAAGACTGATCAACACCCATTTTGAAAAGTTTCACACCCCCATAACTAATGTGCCACAAATAGGAAGTTGTACCCCAAACCTTCCCCCATTTTATTAGGTTATCCATTAAATGGCCCACCCGTAGTTTTGAATATGGGTATAAAACCTCCTCCATGATGCCCTCACATGTTTGTCGCATTAATAAGTGTCAAATCCGTCAAACAATGCGCTAAACATGTTTATTTGATGCGCCAAACATCACACACCACTCACTTTGGCACATTTTACGCCAGAAAAGGACGAAAAACCTTTCATACACGTCTCCCTTAGAGTTAATCAGATAATGAGCAGTAGTTATCATATACTGAATTATTACGAATAATCGTACTTTATTACACTGTACATGTTGTATATATTATAATATATATATATTATATTATATATATATATAATATTTAGAATTTAACACCAATATATTGATACATTATTGTGGGTTATCAAACAAAGGTGAAAGTTACGCGCTACTCTTAACAGTTAACACTGCAGATATAAATTGAGCCCTAGGTTTAATATTAGAAAAGACAAAATATAATGACACAAAAAGATTGAGTAGTGATATAAACATAAAGTGACCGGCAAAGCTTCAGAATAGGCTTAGTAAAGAAACACAATTAAAAGGCATCCTAATCCTCTCAAACAAAAGGAAAAGGAAATCAATTAACCAAACAACATAGCTCAACCAATGTCTGCAGCTTGGCAAACAAGTGAGTACAGGAGATGTTGTTGCGACGAAATTGCCATTTTGATGTCCTGCAATGTTTTATTGATGTCTTGCCTTTGTATCCAATATTCCTTATACTATAAAACATGCTCTGCTTTGCACATTTTTTTTCTCTTAAATTTATAGTATATGCAGGCATTATGGCACATATTGTAAAATACATTGCCGTATATGTTTAAGAAATTACAAAACTGAACTCTATGCTCCTGGGACCTGTACATCACACTGAGCAAACATAGGAGACACAGAAGACAGAGACCAAGTGGCCTATCTATTCTGCCGTTGTATCTTATTCACCCATTAGGATAACTGTTGCTTGTTTTGCTCGACTCTCATCTTGTCCAAGTCTTATGCAGAGGAATACATCACAAGTATTCCCCGATGCATGCCTCTGATGGAAGGCTCTAACATGTACCACTGTATATTCATAAAGTGGGATAGATCACCTACTGCTACAGTATAAAAAAAAAAACAAAAACATACACTGTGTAGTATACCATTTTTTTATGTTAGACCATTGTATGGAAAACCACAACCTATTGCAAATTATAGCTATTATATAACGGGTGTTTCAAAAATGCACTTTGATGGCATATCAATATTGTAGGGCCATCAAAGTGTGACAAGTACAGGCCTTACCTCTGGGACCAGCACCCATCTAGGGAATGGGCCTTTAAAGTCTATTCTCAGAATGAAGAGCCAGTTGCGTTTGCACACAACTCTCCATTCTGTTTTATGGGAGTTCTGAGTACAGTCGAATATAGCGCTCACCTGTACTCAGAGCCCTTATAAAACAATGGAGAGTAATGTGCAAGCCGGATCTTTTGGGGGACTGTTCATGAGATAGGTGCAGGTCTCAGAGGTGGAAGTCACATATATCACATTTTGGTGGCATATCCTACAGGATATGCCATCAAAGTTCATGGTGGGAACACCCCTATAATAAGTGTGTTGATAAATGCCATCTCGAGAGAACAAAAGAACACTCTATCAGGTCAATGAGGGGGATCTTTAAAAAAAAAAATATATAACTAGTGTTGAAATATTTGGTTCAACTCAGGTTCAACCCAACCTGCAGTGGTCCAAAAATCAAATTGGTTGGTTCACAATCATTGTCAAGTCTAAAGATAAAATCATCAAATGCTTTAAGTAATACTAATGAAGAATCATCCAAGGATCTACAGGCCTGTGACAGCATGGTCAATATTCATCTTAATCCTACATACACCCTGAATAAGTAAAAGTTTCAAGGAATTGTGACCAGTGGAACAATCATTGTCTCAAAGAATACATGACATTAAAGGGGTTGTCTCATCTTACTGTTTAATAGAGTCAGCAGCATTATCCCATTCATGCATCCTGTCACTTGCTGGTCAAACTGTCTGTAATTAGCATATAAGCTCTGTGTAGTCAGACTTCTGCTAATTAGATAAACAATCTCCTTTGCTTAGGTCCAGAGAAGCTTGAGAGCTAAAGTAAACAGTAGTAATTAGTGTCTTTTGAAAGATCAGATAACACACAAGCTCTCAGGCTGCCTGCAGTTCTGTGCTGTAACCTGTGTTATGACATCACTCCCTGCTATCAGATAACACAAACAGCAGGGGAGAACAAGCAAACAGGTCGGTAACTAGAGAAACCAGAAAGCACTCAGAACATGAAAAAAATAATTTGTAGTTCAACAAAAAAATGGACAAAGCAATATATTTGGAAAATGTTTTTATTTAGTGTTCCCTACATGTTGAAAACTAATATTTGTAGTGAGATCACCCCTTTAAGGCTATGTCTCCACTGCACACGAATACAACCATATTTTCAGCGCTTTTTATTTTATGAAAACGCTGAAAAATGGTCCTATAGACTTGCATAGTAAAAATGTCCTGTTGTCTCCACAGAATGTCTTTTTTCTGCACGTTTAATTTGTTAGTTATTTTTTTAAACTTGTTGCAAAAAAACAACTGAGCAGGGCAGAAAATTTACTATCGGAGTCTATGTAGCGTGCCAGACATTTTTTGATGCATTTTTTGCAGAAAAAATCTAATTATGTGCATTTCTGAAAATAAAAGCGCAAAAACACACAAAAATGCGGCAAAAAATGCAAAACGCACATAAAACAGACTTTTTTTGCAGCCTTTGACAGGCAGTGGACAAAAAACTCAGTTTTATGAATGTTTTTAGGATTTGGTTTTCAGGTAGTTTTTTGTCCACTGCCGTGTAGACATAGCCTAAGGATTAGGATTGCAAAGTAGTATCAGAATAGAATAAGACTTCTTCTTCAAATTCCTTTTAGAATGGATGAAATGGATGAAATTCTAACCTGGAATATAATCAGAGAACATACACATGTATACAGTACATGCACAAATATTTACGTACATATACACATAGATGGCGATGGCTAACCTCATACTGCTCCAAGTGTTATCAAATAGAGACACAAAATACTAATCATATCCTCCAATAGTCAATTTCAATTATGCGTCATATTTGAATTAAATTCTCAAGAAGGCAAATTCAATTATTATTCATTATTTAAATTTTTATATTTTCCACAGAAAATTATGGGCTGATTTGCACTGGCTACAGTATTATAGAAAACAAATATATGAAGCTTAAATGATCATTATTCAAATGAGTTTTCCAAATTAAGATCTGCATGACTGCCTTTTTTTCATCAAAGAGTTCATAAGTGGAACAAACAAGCTAGATTGATTAATTGAAGTACTTCATTTGGTTAAAAGGTCATGCTACTTATATACAAATTTGAATAGAATGGAAATACATGAGATTGTAAGAAAAAAGATGGTCATAACATGAACATAAGCAAGAAGGCATAAAACAGCCACATTATAATTCTTGTTTCCCCCATCCTGCACAGACAGGTTACAGTCTGATTTTATCACACAGTATATAGCATATAGAAAATATATCACTTTTAAACTATTTATTACTGAATTAAAGAGTGCCTGTGAGTCCTGCTGACATTTATGTTTTACATATTCTTTGTGTTCCTTGTGAAGTGACACAGTGACATCTTGAATTTTTTTAATTACCACCCTAACCCTAGACCTTATCCTAACCATAACTGAAAACCAAACACAAAGTTGGGGTTAGGGCTTTTATTGGCTTGTACAGGATAACTTACAACTTTGTAGTGCTTCTGGTTCAGTGACACTTTTAATCTGCTGTCACTTCCAGAAAACCCTTAATGTGACATAGGCCCAGAAGTGATTTTAGACCAAGAGCGCCAAAGGATCAAAAATATCCCAGGGTAGTTAGCTCTTACAAAACAGTATAAAACCATAATCATTACCCAAATTTGACCCATTCCTAAAATACAATACTAACCATTTCCCATAGCTCTGACTCGTGCTTTTCCTTGATTAATTCCTTCTACAAATGTACTATTTGGGTACAGTTGGGATGTGTCACTGAACAGTGTGACTTTCTCCAAGTCAGAATGTATAGGGTCACACCCAGTTGACTGATTCAGTAATACATTTGTAGGGGGGATAACAACAGAACAGCACAACACAAAGTTATAAGAGAAAATGCTCCAGAATTGTTATTTCATAGGCATTACAAGTATCAGGAGATGTCACAGGTCCTCTTTAGGAATGATCCACATCCGAAAGTCGACTGTTTTTTGTCCGATGCACGAGAGAGGTTTTTGTCACTGTTTTGTCAAAAACTATGGTTGGTTCTCGTTCTCTTGCTGTCAGTTCATACAATTGGTTGAATAGGAAACCGATGTCAAAACGCGGCCATATTTAGGAACATGTTAGGAACAAAAATGACCGTGTAGACCACAGGTCGTTTTTTTTCTGAAAGTCTATGGGCATGCAGAATGATCAGATTTTCAGTGGTTATAGGATCCTAAAACCACCAAAAATACAATCGTTTTTGCATGCTGTGTAGACATGGCCTTAATAGTTCCTTTTAATCATGATTCTTGCTTAAAATTCCTTGTAAGAAGCCTTCCTGTGGGGGGGTGCACATAACATCCTGCTTTCAAGTTCTATAATCATTATTAGGCTTGACTGTCATCATCAAGTAGTGAGGTCAACTGCTAAGCTCCATTGTGTCTGTACTCTTTTATTCACAAGGTGGTATGACTAGTTACTGGCTAGATGGTAGAATATTTATGGCTATTATTACTGTTCCATGCTTGAAATGATGGTGTGCTAAAGACTTCCTTTTTTCAATTTAAAACTTGTTACGGTTCCAGACGCGGAAGTGGATCCACTGGACCACCACAAGCGATGGTGTAAGCCACGCCAGGGAACGGAATCTATGTAGGTCCCGGTTTTCTCCAGTGGGCCGCCCGCAAAGCGGGATTGGAATTGATGCGGCGCGGGAGTCTACAGGGTCGTTTACCCCGACGTGACTTGCTTGCTGGGACAGCCGAAGTATTGCGTGGTGCAAAAATCGTCAGGCAGGGCCGGTAGTTCGGGGTCAGAAGAAGGTCAGGGCAGGCGGCTATGGTTCGTTGGTCGTGGACAGGCAGGCGGTAAGGGAGAGCGGACAGAGATTCGTGGTCAAGAGACGAAGCGAGGTTACGGTTCACGGTAGATCAGGACGAGGCATAGGGATACGACTTTCTCAATAGGCAAGGCACTAAAATCCGGCAGGGACGGGCGGGGCGGGGTTAGCGCCAGGTGAAATTAGAGGCAGTGCCCGGCAAATTAACCAATTAATCCGGCGCACTGACTCCCTTTAATCTCACAAGAGCCGGAGCGGCGCGGCGCCTTAGATCCAAAGGGATCGCGCGCGCAGGGACGCAGGGAGGATGCAGGACACAGGAGCGCGGGCCGTGGTAAGTACATGTTGCGCCGGAGGGGCTGAGTGCGCCACGCCGCCCGACACCCGGGCAGCAGCTGGCACTCGTCCGTGGACCGGGGAGTGCTGCCCGGCGCCGCAAGAAGGGATCGCCGGGGCGCGGTCGCAAAAACAGTTACCACACCCCCTTTGCCCTCCCCTTCTTCCTGGCTGGAGGAATTCTCTGCAGCAATAACGGTCCATAGTTGTTGTCCTCCGGCTCCCTCGATCTCTCCTCAGGACAAACTCCTCTAGTCAATCGGGAGAATCGCATTCCTGGATGGTATTCAGGTCTTGGATCTCATTTACTGTGGAAGATGTTGGCGGCCTACGCTTCTGAAGATGGAGGCTTGAATCCTCTGGGAAAAAAACTGGTTTCAGGACCACTGGCTTAAACAAGGAGGAAATGGAAGGGAGTTGGGAATAGCCCATAGTGGGTGGGAGCCGGAGTTTGTAGGTGACGGTGTTTGATGCGGGCGAGTTTTCTTAATGGTAATACGTAAACGGGGGGGCCCCAATTTGTACGAGTGGATCTTCAGCCGGATTTATTTCTGGCGATAGCAGAACCTTGTCGCCAGGCGAAAAAAACATGGGGGAGGGTCTTTCTAGTCTTGTCCGCTTGGACTTTCATTGGTGAGGATGCAGCTGCAGAGTCTGGCGGTCTGTTTCCTAATGGACACCATATCTTGGGCAAAAGTATACCGCTGCGGGCACTTCTGATGGTGGAGACACTGGTAATGGAGGGCTGGGATGTGCCTTAGGACGATGAAATAAAAATGGTGAGGTTCAGTGGATTCGATCCTGGGAGTTATAGGAAAATCTGCCCAAAGATGCAAGCTGGCCCAGTTCATCTGTCGAGACGAGACCAAAATGTCGTAAATAGCCCACCAGGATCTGATTGATCCTATCCACTTGGCCGTCAGTCTTACGGGTGGTAGGCAGAAGAGAAAATCGAGGTTCACTGCAATCCGAGAGCAGGAGGGCCAGCCAGAACCTCGACACTAATTGGACCCCCCCGATCAGAGAACAATTTGTGTGATGAAGTCCGTGTAGGCGGAAGATGTGGAGAAAAACTGAGCTGGCCAACTTGGGGGCAGAGGGCAGCCCTGGCAACGGGGATATATAGTGAGCAATTTCGAAAAATCGGGTCCGCGACAACCAGGATGAACGTGTTGCCCGAAGAGGGAGGCAGATCTCGTGACGAAATCCAATGCACATGAGTCCAAGGGGCCCTAGGCATGGGCAGAGGCTGAGCAAACCCGCGGGTTTGTGGCGAGGAGGAGGTGTCTTGTTACGAGCCACAAGTAATAAGCAGGAACTTCATGATATTCCTTGGTGTCCCCAGCAAGCTTCTGGCCACCAGTAAAAAGAGGAGATTAGGAGGAAGGATTTGCGTGTCCTGGCGTGGGACGGACACAAGAGAACTGTGTCCCCATTTCATAAATTTTCCTGCGGATCGCAGGTTGGACATAGTATTCCCTGGATGGAAACCTTTCGACAGATATACTGGAGCCAACGTGATCAGGCGTTCAGGGGAAAATTGTATGTTGGGGCGTGCCCTCCTCACCCAAACACATCAGAGACATTCGGGGAGGGAGAGAGCATAGGCGGTTGTTCTTCTCTGCTGGCGAAAACTGTATCTGGAAATTGGAAGCGCGAGAAGAACAGGGACCACTGGCTTGAAGTGGGTTGAGGCGTTGGGCCGTTTGATGGTATGAAGATTTTTTATGGTCGGGAGTTAAATGGTGATGGGGTAGCGTGCGCCTTGCAGAAGATAATGCCACTCTTTCTAGGGATTGCTTGATTGCCAGCAACTCCGGTTCGATGGTGTAATTTCCTCCGCAGGGGGAGAAAGTCTTGGAGGAAGAAAGGCAACAGGTGTCATCTTGCCTTTAGGTCCCTACTGCGTTCAGAAATTGCGCCAGCCCGGACCGAGGAGGCATACACCTCCACAGAAAGAATGGCTTCTCGGAATCAGGCCTGGTCAGGAGGGCGGCAGAGGCGGTTGGCGTGCCTTATGGTGAGCCAATGCTTTTCGGCATCTGGCGGACCACTGCCTAGGGGTTGGAGTAGGTTCTTCTTGGTAAGTGCTATGATAGTGCCCACCAGTAGAATAATGCAGGATTAACTGACGTAGTAATTCGAGAAGCCCAGGGAAGCCATTGTATAGCTCGTAGGCCCCAACGGCCGGGGCAACTGCAAGACAGACGACACTTGAACAGGATCATATGAACACTATGCGGTCCGAGGATGGCGCAACCAAGGAAAGGCGAGGGCTGGTCTGTGTGGAAAGAGGGACATTCCTCTAATTTGCGTTAGAGAGTGGTTGGCTCGTAGCGCTCCTTAACCAAGGCGGACCATGTGAGCGATTGAGTCTCACACATCGGCCAGAGAACAACAGGATGTGTTCTGGGTAGAACCATGACACTCGTGTAAGGAGTTCCCGGTAGGATTATCGTTCACAAAAGTTTTTGGAAGACTGCTGGGGCATTGCAACAGACCGAAGGGCCATGACGAGATATTCAAAGTGTCCATCAGTGTGTTAAAAGCAGTCTTACACTTCATCCCCCTCTCGAATGCGGACGGATGTGGTTGTAGGCCTCTGCAGGTCAAACTTGGAGAAAAATTTTTGCTACGCGAAGCCGGTCTACAGTTCCGTGATCAGTGGCAAGGATGATAGCGATTTTCACGTGATTTTGTTAATGCCCCGATAGTCGTTTACACAGCCGTATTAAGAGCCATACTTTCATTCTGAAAACGCAAGAGTAAGAAAATCCTGCCCCCGCCGGGGAGGTGGATTTGCGTATAAAGCCCTTCTGATGGTTGTCGATTGTAGGTGACATGTGGCCTGGGTATCCGGTACGACGTGGGTAAAAACCATGCCCCTAGGAAGGACTGGCTTCCCGGCAGGTTAGATCGATAGGGGCAGTCATAGGGGTGATGGGTGATGAGGTGGAAAGGCTCTCGCCTGCTTTCCGAGTTGACGTTCCGCGTAAATCCCTGGTATTACCGCATAGGCAAATCTGGCTGAGGCCTGGTGGGGGACAGTGGGAACAGGTAACGGGAGCGCACCGGGGCAAATGTTGGCACCAGACAAGAGTTCCAGCTAGTCAGGTCACCAGCGGCACGACCTCGCCTGTTATCCAATTAAGCGTTGGGGCTTGGCGCTGCAGCCCAGGGGAGCCCAACAGGATAGCAGAGGATGACCGGGGCAGTACATAGAGGAGGAGTTTCTTCTCCTTATGCAGGCGCGGCACGTGGAGGGTCACCGGCTTGGTCCTGTACCGGCTGGCGTCTCATGCAGCTCCCCTGTGACGGGGGAATCTCCAACGCTTCTCCGACTAACCACAGGAAGATGGGTAAGGGATACAAAGGGCGGCGAGTGATAAAGTTTACCGGCGGGAAAAAAACGGGGTCCAGGCAGGCCAGAAGACTGGGTATCCAGACCAGGAGTCAGTCCTGATCTCCACCGGCATCATTAGTCAGGAGTGGGGGAGGAAGAGGGTTCTCACCTACGTGAGGGATGATATCCCCAATAATAGACTTAGGTAGCGGGGCATTTTCCCGGCGTTGGGGGCGAAGCGGTCTGCTCCTCCGAAAAGTATCCGGACTCTCGCAGTACAGACATTAGTTCTGTGAGCGCCAGGACGGGGATAATTACTGCTCAGAAATGTGGACTTGATCCACCTGCATGGGTTCCCTCCTCAGATGGTAGAGGAATATCGGCGGCTAGTTGTGAGGCCTTGGATACATGGGAGCCAGGCGTGGGTCAGACGGCCGGGGGTCGCGCCAACGGTCGCGGATCTTGGGTCGGGGATCTTCTGGCTTCTCTGCGAAGCGCACGTCAATGCGAGTGGGCCAGGTGGATTTTACTCGATTAAAGAGGATGGCTAAATCTCTGCGGCAAGGGCGTCCTTGGATACTGCTGGAAAGCCTTTCACTTAAAGGTGGCGCGCAGGGCGGCGTCATTCTGGAACAAATACTCGGATTGCCAGGGTGCGAAATTTGTAATGAGTACTCGACGACACATGAATGTTTCTCCCTGGCGTAGGTTCAAGAGTGCCGTCTTGCAGAAGATGCTGGGATGGCTCCTCGTAGACACTGCGGGGAATTCAGCGAGGAAGGGAAGAGGAAGATCCGCAGTCATGGATAGCTTCATTTCAATAGAGGTGTTAGCCCAGCAGGGCTTCCCGAGACAAACAGGCTGACACACAAACGCCACCTTGGAAGTTCAGGACAGTAATTGATCACCATTAACTCAATGTGCTGGTGCACTGGGGTGAGAAACCACTGCAGAGCTTGGGATCCCATAAAATTTGGCACGGCAGCGACAACGGGAGCTTGGGGTCCCAACGGGAGCCAGTGGATAAACAAGAAAAGCCGGAGCGGGAGGAAGCGGCCCACAGGCGGAGGTGGAGGTTGCTGCTGGGCGGTGACGAGCTGCTGCACCGATTGGCGGTCAACTGATACAGCTGTTGCCTCTTGCCTGGGCCAGTTGCTGAGACTGTCGGTCACCACGACGAGAGGAGAGGTCCGCACATGGGCAGCGGTACCTTGGCGGGATCCATGGCCGGATCTTACTGTTTTACGGGGCTCCGGACGCAGAAGAGTGGATCCACTGGACCACCACAAGCGATGGTGTAAGCACGCCAGAGAACGGAATCTAAAGTACGGTCCCGGTTTTCACCAGAGCCCGCCGCAAAGCGGGATGGCTTTGCTGCGGCGGGGTTTTTTCCATCCAGGTCGTTACCCCTTGAAGTGGACTTTGGCTTTGCGGAGGAAGCCAAAGTATAGCGGGTGCAAAAATCAGTCAGGCAGGTAGTAGTCAGGGTCAGGCAGAAGGTCAGGGATGGCGGCTATGGTTCGTGGTCGTGGACAGGCAGGCGGTCAGGGCAGGCGGCAGAGATTCGTGGTCAAGAGACGGAAGCGAGGATACGGTACACGGTAGATCAGGACGAGGCAATAGGGAACGCTTTCTCAATAGGCAAGGCACTAAAGATCCGGCAGGGAGCGGGCGGAAGCGCCCAGGTGAAATAGAGGCAGTGCCCGGCAATTACCCAATTACCGGCGCACTGCCCCTTTAAATCTCACAGAGCCGGCGCGCGCGCGCGCCTTAGATCACAGGGACGCGCGCGCCGGACAGCAGGAGGCTGCAGGGACACAGGAGCGCGGCCGGGTAAGTACTGGTGCGCCGGAGGGCGAGTGCGCCCGCCGCCCGACACCCGGGCAGCGGCGGCACTCGTCCCGGGGACCGGGGCAGAGCTGCGCCGGCGCCCGCAGGAGGGATCGCGGGCGCCGTCACAACAAAACTGTTGCAGTGATCAACTGTTCAGTACATTTCTCGCTCCTCACACCTCAAACATCTTATTTTGCTTTGTTATTGGCTATATATTTCCCTAGACAAGCAAGAGTGACTACTTGTTAGTGGTTTTCAGCTCCAGCTCATAGGTGGGGTAGGTTGAGAGGTTCTGTGTAGCACTAATGGTTCTTAAGACTAATAGCTCTGCTGAATGCAATTTTGCTTTATTAGTCAAAACAGTCTCTGTTTGGTCTTTTTTGTTTTTTAATTTTGCAACAATTTGGAAAAGCACATACTATTTCCCTTACACTTCACAAATACTTGGTACTTGGGGCGACATATATGAAATTTAGCACATCGAGACCATGTTTCGCATCTTTTTACAGTGTATAATGCACCTGAATATAGGAAAGTGGTGAATGGTGCGGTCATAAAGGGCGCCTAAGGTTTCAAGGTGCCTAGCGTATATGTTTGGTGTGACACGATACTTTGGCGCATTAGTTATGCAGCAAACGTGTATAAATGAATGCCAGAATTTGATAATGGCTGCTAAAACAGTTAATTGAGAACAAAATTTATGGTAAATTATGTATTGGTTTCATTAATTTATATTATTTAATTTAAAATTAATTTTAGATTAGATACATTTAAAACACATTTTATAGGAGATAATTTTATATTTTTGGGGTATTATATAATTTTAGATTCATTTTATATTATATAATTTATTATTAAATTTATATAATTTAATTTTAAATAGTTTGATAATTATCATAAATTACTTGTTATTATTTTACTGGTATAAGTTGAGAAATATTGGACATTTTTTGCCCTAATGGCAAATCAAGTTCCACTATTACTCCTCAGGCTCAGGCAGACCACATTGAAATTGGTCTGGCTGTTGGAGCAGTAATGCAGCTAGTTTTGCCGTCCCACATTCAGAAATGTGTCTAACATTATGAATGTGGTGTGACACCCCCCAGAATACCCCCACATGTTTTGCACATTACGGAGTGTCAGGTCTTGCACACAGCACACCAAACACGCCCAAATTACGTGCCATACATAGGGATAAAACGCTCACTTTTGCCGCATTTCTTGCCAGAACAGTTAAAATGACCCGTTCATATATGTCCCCTTTGGTGTTGATCGATCACATAAAGTATCAATAAAATACATTTAAGTTTGTGGTTGTAACATTTAAAAATGAGGAACAGTTCAAGGGGTACGAATATTTTTGGAAACCCACTGTAAATGGAATGTTCACTATCATTCAAGAAAAGTAGATGTGTTTCTTCTATGTCTACTCTTTCCAAATATTTAGGACATCCAATAAGAGATGCTGCATTCTTCACTGTACATTAAGGAATATATTTTCTTCAATCCATCATTGTGTCTTAATAAGTAGACATCAGCGAATATATTCATTTAATATTAACTAAACTTCAGAAACATTCAGTTCTAATATTGAGTCCCATAAGCTCATACTGTGCCTGCACATTGCAAGGGAAGATTTAGCCATAGTACCTGCTTCATCCATCTGTCTATCCATATGTAGTCTCAAGAAGAAGAACCACCAAAAATATTCTAAAGTGTGACTTACATCAGATTTAGTACAAGATGGGAACATCTAAAATTCACAGTTAACAATAGGATAAAGGTTAGATCTAGTTTCTTAGCTGATATAAAATTATATTTTCCAAAACATTTTGTGGCTGAAAAGCCATTTGAAAATACTTTTGAACCCTAAAAGAATTTTTCATAAAAAAAATGCATCATCACATTACAAGAGCAACCTTTTTTTGTACTTCAATTAGGCTATCAATTTCAGAATGAGGGGTACGGATTTGGTACGGATGGGCATGGATCAGCTGACTGAAAGGACTGTTGACCTCATTGTTGTTCTAACACCCGGACTAGTGGATCCACTGGACCACCGCAAGCGGTGGTAATGGCCTTAGCAGGGAGCGGAGTCAAAAGCAGGTCCCGTGTTCCCCGACCCCGCCGAAGGCAGGATGGACTTGCTGGGGCGGGGCCCTACCAGGTTGTACCCCGATGCGACTAGTCGCGGGCACCCCGAGGTGCGGCGAAGTCGTGGACAGGCAAACAGGTCAGAGCAGGCGGCGAAGGTTTGTGGTCAGGAAATGTAGTGCAGAGTCAGTAAATGGCAAGACAAGAACGCTCTTCCAAACATGCTTTCTCTAATGACTAAGGCACCAAAAGCCCAGTGGGGACGTGCTGGAGGTATTACCAATATATTGGGTCAGCAGCCGGCAATCAACCAATTACCGGCGCACTGGCCCTTTAAATTCGAGAGAGCAGGGACGCGCACGCCAGCCAGCAGGAGACCGCGGGGAAGCAGGAGCGCGGCCGGGTAAGTGTAGAGGCACGGGGGAATGAGTGCGCCCGCGGCTCGACATGCGAGCCGCAGCGCCACTCGTCCCTGAGACAGGGGGAACAGCCGGAGCACGAGAGCGCCCGCAGCCTGCCCCAGGGCTGGGGGGATGCCGTAAACAGTTTTTTTGGGAATAGCGCTTTATTTTTGTGGGGCGGGGGGATGGGACTGCAACCTACTGCAGGTACACGCCGTCAATATCAAAGTCCTAGAAAATTCTTTCAAGGAAATATGAATTTCAGTGAATGGTAAACTGAAGTCAGCTTTTGCTTTCCACTTACTTTATCTGATACTGTTTGACATTTCATAAGTGAACAATCATAAAATTTAAACCACTTTGCTAATTTATTTCACCTATACAGATATCATACATCAGAACATGGACTTTACAAAACCTCTGAAGGTATCTATGATATTTATGTTAAAGAACCTCCTCTGGTGGCTCAAACCAGGTGGGCCAGCTTTAACCTCCAACTAGCATCAATGAGTCTTGGGTGCTCATCCTATCACTGCTTCACTGGTTGGCTTGAACCACTTTTGGTAGGTACTAGTTACTGAACACTGGAGTCTCCCCACAAGACCTGCAACTTTGGAGATGTGTAGCCATTACAATTTGGATTTTGCCAATGCTGCTCAGATCCTTATACTTGCCAATTTTTCCTGCTTTCTACACATCCACTATAAAGACTGAGGGCCTCATATATGAAAACTGTCTAGGTGTAAGACTGTCTTTGTTGCCTATAGCAACCAGAGCACCCCTTTCCTTTTTCAGAAGCACTATATGGAATGAACCTGGAGCTCTGACTGGTTGCCATGGGCAACAAAGAAAGTCTTACACCTAGACAGTTTTCACACATGTGGCCCTTGCCTAATGCTTCCCACAATAGGCATCATTATAGGGTAATCAGTCTTTGTTTCGCCTCTTTGTGATGTCTATCTATGTAGTTTATTTATATCAACCCTTTACACAGTGCTGTTATATTCCAGAAGCACTGTACAGAGATTTGTTTATTACTTACAGTATATTGTTCGCTATCTCTAATGGAGCTCATAATCTGAATTCTAGATAATGTATCAGTATTTTTTGGAGCACGGGGGAAACCGAAATATCGGATGGAATCCCTTGCAAACACAGAGAGATAAAACAAACTTCAGGCAGATTTTGTCCTTGGTAGGATTGGAACCCAGAACTGCAGTGCTCCAAGGAAACAGTGCTAAACCCTTTTAATGGTTGAAAGGAATTTTTCTTACTTATTAACATAAATCACATTTTTTTTAATTAAGTAAAAAAAAGCCCAACTGAACATCCCTATTATTTTAAAATTTTTGACAATTTGCATAAGCAATATGTTTCAAATATTTCTGCAATGCAAACCCAACAAAATATTATATATTTTGGCTGCCACCCCAGCATGCACCTATAGACTAATTTTTCAAAATGGATGTGCTGCCAATATTTTGTTTTTCAAATATTTCTGCAGACTTGAAAAAAAAAAAACTTTTTGAATGTTCAGAAATTTTAAGGTAGGTGAAAATGCTTAAGCAGGTTATTACTTTAAAGGAAACCTGTTCCATTGAACATGCTATCTGATTTGTTGGTAGCATGTTATAGAGTGGGAAGAGCTGAACAGATAGATATATAGGGCGACATATATGAACGGGGCTGCGCCAGATACCTGACGCTTTTCAGCCCGATATCAGATGCAGCCCCGTTCACACGTTTAAATCTCCCGCACGCCACTCTGAGGTGCATAACATTCCCCCTGTGTCACTTTGTAATGCGCCTGATCTCGGAGGTGAGGGGGGGACGGGAGGTGGGGCACACTAGAACCGTAGCAAAGCTACATATTTGTAACTTCACTATGGCATTTATGGGCGCATTACAGCTGTAACAGGTACAACACTTTCAAAGTGGTACACCTGAGCCAGAAGTGTCACCCTAGCACTAGAATGCACCTGATTTATGACCCGCTGCAGAGCAGGTTCATAAATCAGGCATATTCTATGTCACTATAATGCGCATGAAATTTGGTGTTAACATGCCAAATGTCATGCATGTTGCCATAGTTTTGTAGGGAAAGGTACAGTAGAATTTGTATTTTAATCATTTTAATTAACCCCTGCTTACTTTGTGCTAAGGAGTCCAGTAGGTGGTGTTTTCAGTGATTGACAGCACTCTGTGTTTGGACATTGATACAAAGAAGGCTATTAATCTCTGACAACACCACCTACTGGACTACTAAACCTCAAGTAAGCAGGGATTCATATGATTATAAGTTTTACAGGACTTTTCCCACAAAACTATATATTAATTTACTCAGCCTCTCCTGCCCTATAGCAAGCCGCTAGCAGATCAGATAACATGATCAACGTGACAGGTTCTCTTTAAAATGTGCAACATTGTGACCAACTCACTAACAACAACTGAATACAATTAGCTTTGGTTATTATTGAGGGCGTCCAACTATAAAGTTTGATAAGAGAATTGTTACATTTTGGAATATTTTGCCTTTTCTTATAGTGATGTCACTTTTTGGTGGCAATAAGAAAAATTTCTAAACTGTCAACTATTCTTTAGTTCCCTTTCTTCCTCCTTTACCTATTTTTCCTGTGTATCCTTTTTCCTTTAGTAACAATATAACAACATTCTCCCTTACAGTCCTTTGTGGCTAAATACAGTCTAGACTTTAGTTACTGTATCGCTTCTATTCAGAATGTCACTTGGTAGAAATTGAATGTTGATCACATAGCAGGGGACTGTGGGTTTTTGTCGAAGATGTACAAAAACCGCTCAACTGACTCCAAATAAATCCTTACAGAAGTTGAGCACCGCACAAGAGTTATCATATTATTATAGGAAACGATATATGTGGTTTCTTTGAGTTTGTGTTGACTGTATAGCCAAATTGTGCTTGCTTGTGTTTAACCCTTTTAAATAGGCTAACGATTCGAGTGCCCCCCTATGGAGCACTGCATTGCTTCTAGATGTCAGGGAAGCACTAATGAAGTCCCATAATAACAAGCGTGAAACAACAGGGTAAAACAGAGCCACCCTATCGTAGGTTTAAATAAAGAAAACAGGCTTCCATTTGCTAGCTTCTGTAAATACAAGGATGAAACAGATGCTTATTAATTAAGTGTAGGCAGGTGATGACAAGACACAATGGCACATTGGAACAGCTGTGAAGATAGCAGACAGCTTTTTCTTACTAGTACAATCACGTATTAATATACATTGCAAGTGGCAAAAAAAGGTGTCAAAAACAAGCTGGTAGTGTGAACAAAGAATTAATGCTGCTTAAACTGAATTCTGGAAAATTCTACTTTACCTCAAAACTGAAATAAAACTTTTCAGCAGTATTAGGTCAGCTTAGCATTGGCAGTTTGACAATTTATGATGAAAATAAGGGAAGAAACATATTACATTTATTTCCATGGAGTGCTAGCACAAAAACAATCATCAGTTCATAGTTACATACAGTAGTTAGTACAGTTGAAAAAAGAGACGTGTCCATCAAGTTCAACCAAGGGTGGGGAAAAAGCATTGATGTGGCCACACTTGAAATATGCTGTTCAGTTTTGTGCTCCAGTTCATAGAATAGATTTAATGGAGCTAGAGAGAATGCAAAGACGAGCAACCAAACGTATAAGGGGAATGGAGCATCTTAGTTATGAGGAGAGGTTAGTAGAATTTAACTTAATTTAGTCTTGGCAAAAGAAATATCTGTGGGGACATGATTAATGTATATAAATATATAAATGGTGTCTACAAAAAGTGTGGGGGGGGGATTATTTCATGTAAAGCCCCTTCAAAAAAAGCAAGGGGATGTTCCCTTTGGCTAGAGAAAAAAGGATTCAATCTCCAGAGGAGAAAAGCGTTCCTCACTGTAAGAACTGTAAATCTGTGGAATAGCCGCCTGAGGAGCTGGTCACAGCAGGAACAGTTGAGAGTTTCAAGAAAGGCTTAGATATCTACCTGAAACTAAAGAAAATTAATATGTAAGTAGCCATGTAACATTCTGGATCCTGTCTAGTGATGGTTCTGGGATCAGAGATGGAGGTCTTCCCTGGAGCAGTTAGTTCTTGCCTTGTGGGTTTCAGGGAATTCCCAAGTGGGGAGGCCTGGCTGAACTCCTGGTCTCCCTCCCTTCACATCAATTTAAGCAGGATTGGTGTTGAGCTTTGGATTCAAGTCAGACTGGCTTGACCTGAACAAGACTTTGCTAGAGACCACAGGGAAATTGTGTAATAAATTGTCAGTGTGCCAGTCAGCAGGAAAAGGGAAGTATATTGTTTATTGAGTGATGCATTTCCTTTTCCTGTCTGTCTGCCAGGCTGCCGATTGGTTGCATGATTTTCCTGTGATCTCCAGCAATTCAAATCTGAAACACAAGGCAAATCCGGATCTACTCTGGGCTTTGTGGCCTGTGATTGGCTGCACATAGCATGGGAATGATGAATGTTCTGTGCTACAGTAAGATGAAAGTGAGGGCCATCTGGATGAAACGGGAGCGTCACAGAGATGATTATGCTTCTTTTTTCTATTTTCAATCATGCCCTGTCAGACAAACAAGCTTTATTATGTCCCAGAACACCCCTTTAATCACTTTATGTGGACAGGGTTAGCAGTACTTTTACTTTCTGTTTTAGGATTTACACTGCTTTATCCTGCTTCCAATTATATGCACCTGTATATAACATATCTTAGCTTCTCTCCCTGTATTATTTACTGATATCAAACAGGAAAGCATAAACCACCTGACAAGTTTGCCTTAACTCAACATAAACTAAAACAAATTATTATACTGCTGGCATAGGAAAACACTAATAACATATCCTCTATGTACTTTTAATGGCTTCTGGATAAAGTATAGTAGTCATTAATAAATTCATGTTTGCCAATAAGCGGCTTTGTTTACATCTGTAAAATCCATTAAATAATAATGCTATTTCATGATATAATAACCGAAATATCTGGTTACATAAACATTGCAAGACCAATGTCATGGAGCAACTACTGTCTTCAGGAAAAGACATAGCGCACTACCTGTCATATTCTGTAAACTCTGTCTTGTTTTACCTCCACCAACATGTTGGAAAGGAGACATGAAAGGGGTAGATGGAAGGTGGCCCATGGGGAGGTCAAGACGCTTTTGACTCTCTTGCACGGTCTACAGTTTTTCCATGCTAGTTTAGCTAACTTTCCACATGTTGGTCATAGATGTCTAAAACTAAAGGTTTGACTTTCGTGGTGGATGGCTTAAAATGTTGGAGGACATTATGCTATTGTTATGCTATTTAAGCTTTATATTTGCTGAATATAAACCTGTAATCTATTATTCTGTCTTGGACGCAACAAACATGGAGGATTGCTAAATAACTATTGTCTGCTGAAGGACTGACAGAAAAGGCACTGGGACTTTAATTTTCTGGTGGATTAAATGTCCTGTTGCCTAAATATTGCTCCTATAGTGGGAAGGACAAGTTGTGAGTCGTTAAGGTCTTCACCTCGTGTCTGCAGTCAATTTTACAGGGTATAGTAAAAGAGTATTATGTATTTATACAAAGCTAATTCTACCTATAGGGTATCTTCACCACAGCGTTGGGTTTTTGGGGGACAACTGTTTTTGGTTCCGTTTTTAGATGCATGTTTGGATCCCCTTTTCAGATTCTAAATGGACCAAAACATGCATCTAACAATGTGCAGTGTGATTTTATATTGCTTTCAATGTAAAACACGCATCCACGTCCAGACCAGTGATCGCCGATGTGTGTTTATATGTGTCTTTGTGATGCGTCTTTCGATCCTTTCAAATAATTGAAATGTCAATTCTTGATCTGTTTGACCCAGCAGATGTCGTATTTAACCCTGTAATGATCGCCCTCCGACTTTTGATGTTGGGCGGTGCAGGTCGTTCGTCTGCAGTCGAATCTTAGGGCGTTGCTGTAAGACATCGGGCGTTATGCTCAAGCACCAGCAATACCGGCAATGTATAAACTGCCACTGTTACCAGCGTAGCTCCTGCAAGCACCATGCAGCGGGGGAAACCTCCGCTCCCCGATGCTTAACCCTTTAATTGCCACAGTTGTTCGAAGCGTTAATCAAGTGTGTCTTTCCCCTCTACTGTCGGGTCGATTGGGATATCCATGTCTGACAGAGCCCGTGGATGGGCTTAACAGTCAGTCCATGGGGATCACTAGAGTAAGCCTCAGGGTGTCTGTGTAACAAGCATTCGGATTAGGGGCTGACTGTGTGTGCTTGATGCTGCCTGTGTCAAACTTTACAACAAATTATAATGTATTAGCATACTATGAATAGCATAATGCATTATTAAGGTTTTAATAAAAAAGAGGAACACAGTTACTCCACCTTTATGGGGATTTAAAAACAAGTAAAAAAAAACCATAAAAAAAGTGTTAGAAAAAATAAATAAAAAATAATTGAATAAATATTTAATAAAAAATTAAATTGTGGCATACATTGAACATAAAAAAACCCTTACATATATTAGGTATGCACAGACGCGCCGTTTTTAACCTGTAGAATTAATCTAACAACATTATTAAGTGTGAAATTGCGAAATGGTTGTCAAAAAAATTTTTGAAAGAAATGAAAAAAAAATTTCTGCATATTTATAAGTGTACTTCTTAAACTATTCTCCCGAATAAAACGAGGCCTCAAGCAACTGAATCATTGAAAAAATAAAAAAGTTAAGACTGAAATGCAATGAGGCAAAAACTGTGCTGGTCACTAACTACTTTTCAGGCATTCAGCTTAAGAAGCTATAACCGTAGGGTGCTGCAGCAAAAACACATCCAAACATGCAGTGGATGGAGTGGATTTGACTGCGTCTTTCGGATCCAAAACATCCAAAAATGGATCCAACACGCCGTGTGAACATATCCTCACTGTTGTTATTGTTGCTACTATTATTAATATTATTATGGTAACATATTCCCTTGAAACCATATGGTTGTTAAATTGATTCACTGCTATGTTTAAATAAGAAATGCAATGTTTTCTTATTGCTTTTCCAAAGTGAATTTTTCTTTTGTCTTCGAGAATATAAACATAGATCTTTCAGGCAGGTTCAAAAGAGACTGTAGAAAAGCATCATAATCTATTGAAAGTTATTTGATATCGCTGAAACATGAAATTTGCTGGTAAAACTGCTTAGGTAGATTTGAAAGTCCCTTTTATGTTTCCCTGTGCTTTTCAGAACTGATAGTTTAGGAAAAGTGTTTGTTATTATATAAAAGTAGATGTTCATTTGTTGTGCCCTAAATACATCTTGATGTCCATTTCACCTTCACTGGTAAAGGACACAATGGGAATATTTTTCAATATAGGATCAACTGTGACAAAAAATTTAAGGCTGTAACAGATTTTTATGAACAGTAAATACTAAAGGGAATAGGCACCACTAATATACTAGAGTGCAAATTTACATGACAAGAAAATGACAATATAATCCCCATAGAAGAAAAAAGATGACATACACAAAAATATCGCACCTCAATTCTGTTTAAATGTTATTACCATAAATGCATATGTTACAAAACAGAGCCAACTAAAAACCACACCCACCACTCACGAGATTAAAATACCATTTTATAGTTCACACTTAATAAGAATATATCATCTGCAATGCAACATTATGCTGTATAATCCAAAAAATGTTCTGACACCAGTAAAAGAAAATAACAGAATATCACCAATGTCAATCCACACTCATGCAGATGGAGGAAACCTCACGTGAATCACTGCACCATTGGGGCTCCATAAGGTCAAGATCTAGGTTGTTATAAACAATATCACCCTAAAGGGGTGTTTTCATCTCACACTTTGATGGTACATGAGTAGGATATGCCATCAAAGTGATAGGTGTGCACCTTTATTGGGAACGGGACCCAAAAGTTTCTGTTAAGAATGGAGAGAAGGTCGTACTTGCGCACAACTCTCTATAAACCTCTCTCGTACTTGAGAGTTCCAAGTACAAATGAGCAATGTGTTTTGTTGTCCTGGGAACTCCTATAGAACAGAATGGAGAGTTGTGTGCAAATGCAACATACTCCTCGATTCTATCTTCTGCGACCCACCCCTGTCACATTTTGATATTTTTGTATATCCTATAAACAAGCCATCACAGAGTGAGATGTAAATTTAAGCATGGTCCTGGCTTGCAAGAGTATTTGAGTAACTAAAGATTATGCCACTCATAATATTTTTTTTGCTAGGACTCTCTTTTAAATACTTTCATCTCCCATAACTGATGTGATGGATCCATCTTAAGCCAACGTTATCTTATTGGGGGACAAAAACAGAATTGCAGGCCAGAACACTGATAGGATGAAACAGCAGGGGTGTGAACATCTTAGAGATTCTCTTTGGCAAGGTATCAAACAAATTAGAGAGAAGGATAAGTTTCAATATATTTTATTTAAAAAAATAAAAAATAAAAAAAAACAGTAGCTTAAATGGGTTTTCTAACACAATGATTGCTTTTTACATAGAGAGAATGGTAAATGAAGACTATTCTTCAAATACATTGTTTTTTTGATTATGCTTATGTTCAGGAGATAAGAAGATTTTATCTCTCTTAAGAGCACACAATTTCTAATTCCTGTACCACCTATCGAATATCTCACTGTTCTCTTCTTATATTTTATTGCTATGAGTGACTTAGGGTCAGTGAAGACCATGGTGAGTCACTCCCTGCAGAGTATTATCTCTAGTGTAGAGGCTTAGGTTACCTAAGGTAATGGGAAATTTTAAATGTTGGAGCTATGTAGCCCTGTACACTTCTATTTACAAACCTACAGCACTCATGTCATTCTAATAGAATCAGAAAGGAATAGCAGAGCTGATTTTTCAATCACTGCTATAGAGCCATCCACAGCCTGACCAGGAAGTGTGAGTCTGAAGATGCCTGTGGCTATGTGAAACAATATGATGAGAACTCCCCTTTTACAACTCACTAGTCTAAATCTGAATGTAGAAGAATCAGTTACAGCATAGTCATTTGGGTTAATCCTTATATGTAAGTCGAGGCTTCCGATTCTACCATGTATCCACCCAGAGGTGCTTAACAACATTGTTAATAGCCCATTTGTTGCAACTAAATAGTAGATTCACTAGGCTATGGGGTGGCATTGCACGTCCGTTAGTTGATTACAACCTATCCTCTACTGTCAACTGAATGCTGTCACTGATGCTGAAGACACAGACTTTCATGCAACAATCCTTGTCTACCGAAAGCTGAAGAGGGAAGTTGGAAGGAAACTTCTGAAATGCCATAGAGACACATCAGGAATTGTATTTAGCAAGGATCTGGATGCTGAGACCACCATCATACACTAAAATGGAGGAAAGAACTAGGTTACGTGATGTACTTCTTGAGCTCTGCTGGAGGGGGTCTCGGCACCCAGTTCCCCCACTGTCAAACCTTTTGACATATCTCTATGACACGTTGTTTTTTTTGTGACAATCTCTGTTCTCCTTTTGTATTTGTTATTTTTTCTGGTGGTGATTCTCCACCTTCTCCTCATAAGTATTTCTCCCTTCTCATGATTTACTTATGTCTTCTCTTTTTGTTGCTGATGTTCACTGGGCAATGGTACTGAGTTGCAATACTGAACCCCGCCAGTATTACTACATTGTATCATCATCAGAGGCCCATACTAAGCATAATGCTTATATAAACACCTAGTTGCATACAGAGGGACCAATATAATGGTTTTAGAAGTAGAGGAAGGAAAAAGCAGAATTAATGAAATAGAAACTGCATGAAAAGCTTTGGGGACCTGCTACACATACTATAGTATGATATAAATAAGTGGGGGTTTTGAGAACCATCCCCTGATCAGCATGGGCTGAAAGTATACAGATATAGCAATGAAAAACTTAATAGATAATGCACCATGATTTTATGACACAGAAAGTTATCTCAACTTTTTCAATGGCTTTTGTTGTGACCTAGGAACAGATTTGGAAAGCGATGCTATCACTGTCAAGTTTAACTCTGCTAATATCTGTACTTGGCCAGAGTCAAACTAAACAATTTGCAGAGAAGCTGGCTGTCTTAAAGCCTGCTACAAGGCCCATGCTTCTATCTTTACACAGTGTGACGCTTTACTCACATTTGGTTGCCATCTTGGAAAGTTCAGGGGTCCGTAGCTCATGGAATCGCTGTCTTGGGGGAAACAGAAATGGCACTCCAACACAGGGCTATCGTTTAAAACTGACCTCATCCAGCTTTATTCCACCCCCCCCCACACACCCAGGCAAGGTCAGTACAAATACAAAAAAAACATAAACCAAAACCCTAGGCCTGTCTGGCCACTACCTAGACACAGATACTGTCCCTCTCTATAAAGGGTCTGGACCTAATGTCCAGCATACACAAACCACTTTGGTCAGTCTCCTACTGATCACTTCTGGCTTCCCTCAAGCCTGGAGGTAAGAGCTTCATCTCTCAAATCAATCAAAATGTATTTTTCCATATATTTTTCAGTGACAAATCCGCCTGAATCTATGAAAGTGGTTTTTGTGCGCTCATAAATGGTGTCTAAAGTTCACTGTGCCTCACATGGAACTTACATAATGCACCAAACATGTGCAAAGGACCAGATGGATAGCTGGACATAAAAGAACGTCATTTGAAATAGCATGTTCAGTGTAATAGAACTCCCGGTACTGATTGCTTGGAGGACCACAGGTCCCAGCAAGACCTGTGCTGTGCTAGTTCTTGCTGTATTTAGAATAAAGTGTGAGAGCAGCAAAAATACATTTCAAATTTAATGTAGTAAAAATTAAAAATTTCGAAATCTGAACTACATCATTAGTGGGTTATTTCATGTAAAATTAGTTTCAGATTCTATTAATTTTAAATACATTGTAAAGGAGATATTTTATATTTTTGGGATATTATATATTGTTATATAAATTTTATATGACAAAATTTCTTATTAAAACTGTAAACAATTCAATTTATATAGTTTGATAAATGATCATAAATCACTTTTTATTATTGATACTGGTCTATGTTAATAATTAAAATATTGGACTTTTTTTCCTAAGCAGCAAGTCTAGCTCAACTCTTCGATCCATCAGGCTTAAGGCAGACCACATTGAGATAGGTCTGCCTGTGTCAAGAAGTAATGGTGCCTAGAGTTTTGACGACCCACATTTACATATCTATGTCTAATAATACGAAGTGTGTGTGACGCCCCCAGAAACGCTCTTCCTATTAGTCGCATTAAAAGTGTTGAGTCTAACAGAACAAGTGTGGCCTAACAATTTCATTTGGGAACCTTTTAATCACAGCGGCTCACTTTGGCGATTTTACACCCCTGAGAGGGTTGGAAAAAACCCGATCATGCTGTTGCCCTCAGTATTGTGAAAGGTTTATGCCATGTGTCCATTAAATTCCTGCAGCCAAACAAGACCTGAATTTGTGATAGTGGCACCCACTAGAAAAAATGCTAGTGCAGACCAATCCCCCCAACTAAAGGACTTTTGAAGCCCTAGTCCTGGCACCTAGACAGCACCATAGGAAGGTAGAGAAAAAACAATCACTTGGGGACTCCTGCAGAAGTTGAGAGCCCGAATTCAAAAACCACTTAGAAAGACCATTTGTTAGTAAAAGCATTTGCTCAGCTGCAACATCTGCATGGTCCCAGAAAATCCATCTTACAATAGCAGCGAAAGCCGTTTGACTGTAGATATATTAAACATTACACCTGCTGGTATACAAACTTTAACTTTTTGGATCATTGTCCTTTAAAATCTGAACTGAAGAAAAAATGCCCAATGTCTACATTTCTGATGCAGCTCATTTTAAATGATTTCAGGGCACATTAGCTGAATCTGTCAGAATTTTCCTAGCCAGCACTTTGCCTTGTGCTAAGACAGATGTTAAGGAAAATCCTATGTAGGTTAAAATAATTCATACAAAGTTTTACTAGGTAGCTCAATTTCCTCATGTCATATGTGCCCTTAATTGCTCTAACACAGCAGCAGTCCTTTCCCAGTGGGATTCAGCTATAAATAGGGACAGGAAATTGTACTATTCAATCAATGTCCATGTGATTTGCAATCACTCCAAGATTCCCATTAAATTACAAACACGGTGACAACATATTCCTGATATGTGTATGAGTGCTTCATTTTAATAATGAGTAATACAAGCAGAGGCTGATTTGTATGTGAGATCTCATGACATATCAGATAATGTACATGGGTAACATCAAAAACAATGTAGAACATACCAGACTCTCTTGAGAGAGAACAGGGATATGTGTGGGGTGAGGCTGGAGAGACGCGCTGGAACATGAAAGTTAGGGCTAGTGTGGGAGTGACAAGAGCGGCTCTGGTCATAGTAGAGATGAGGTGGGAGACTATTGCTAGGCCGATAGGTGGAGAGAGGGTGAATGTTATGGATGGGGTAGTGGATGCGCAGGGAGGGAGGGTGAAATTTCTAGGTGAGGGGGGGGGGCCCCAACCCCCCCCCCCCCCCCCCAACCGAGGAGGGTGCTTACAGGGATAGGAACCCGGTGGCACAATGTGAGAACTGAAAGAGGGTATGCAGGGATTAATGTGAGTCTGATGTTGTGGGAGCATGAGGGGCAGGAGTGTGGTGGTCGATGTGTAATTGGAGAGAGCGCGTTAAATGGTGGATGATTGGACTGTCCGAGGCAACCAGGAGAGGGTATAGCCGGGTTGCGTCGTATGTGGTGTCTCTTTGGAAGGCTGGATTGGACAAAGTTAATAACGAGTGGGCTGCGAGGGTGAAGAACGTAGGAGGACTATTAACCTCTGGGGGGGGAAGGAAGGGAATGGGGCAGGACATAACGACGCACCTAACTAATACCTAATATTTCGGGGACGGAGGGGTGTGGTACCGGGGAACACGAGGTTACCTGTTTCGGTGGGAGTGTGGAATCGAAGACAGTCTACGTTAATGGTACTTGCGAGTAGGTGCACAAAAAAACCTTATACCCCTGGGTATGTAGGTGTCTATCGCGGGAGGGGGGGGATCGTGTGGGGGGAGAATAAGCCAGCTGGATAGAGGAAGCGGCAAGCCGTTGGTGAACGGATATTGATATAATTACAAAGTGATAACATATAACACAAAACCGACAGAGCAATATATATCACAATACAACATATATATAGAAATATAGTCATTTCATCCTCACTTGACATTGGATTTTATCTTCTACTATGTTATATGTAGGTAGCACATGACAAAGTAACATCAAGAAACCAAGACCAAAGGTTTTCCAATTTAAAGGACTACACCCTTGCAATTCACTCATGATGTGAAATAATGTGATTCATAGACTAATTCCTTTTTTCAATGTCCTTGGGTCCAATTCTGATGCCACATGCCACACATAGGCCCTTTTCAATGATGGACAAGGTTGGCACGGCACTCTGTACTGGTCTGAGACCCAAGCATATAGGCTAGCCTTCATGCCCATGTTCCATTAATAAGTTTGTTGCCATATGTTGGGTTATAGTTTTGCAGATTTAAATACCTATCAAAAGATGGTCATTGGACATCAACTGGTGAAACAGTAACACTGTCATGGGCACCAAAGACTCTTTGATGCATTGTTGGGAGACACGGCTAACCAATTTTCTGGTTCGATCAGAAAAAAAGTACACTAGTGGAATTGCTGTGACGGTCAAACTGCCAGAACACACAGATCCCTCAGCTTGCTAGATCAGCGGTCGAATAGTGTACAGACCATTCATATGCCTGATGACTCTGAGACCGCATCGATCAATGTCTAATGTATATAGGAGCCTTCTAGACTTTCCCTGACAGGATGTCAAGGAAGTTGACGATCAGGACATGTTGAAATTCAAATACAGTGCATTTGTTCTCCCTAGAGATAAACCAGCATAGGGTTACTCCCCTCTCTCACTGAAAACACATAGTGGCTACAGGCTAAGCTATGTTGTATGGAAAATATCAGAAGGATTTACATTTGCTCATCAAGCTCTTTTAGGCCATTTTAGGAAGGTTAAATGATATATTTAAGGACAGAGACGCAAAGTAGAGGAAGCTGGATTTTGATATCGTGATATCCTGTGGCACTTGGTCAAATTATTGGCCTCTCAAATCAACATATGGGTAAATTTGATATGTTAGAGCATTATTGTTTACATAGAGATCTCTTTCATTCTTAAGTTTAGTCTGATCAACAGGATCTAATTGCATGCCATAACAGAGAGATTAATACAATTTGTTCAGTTTTATAAATTGGAGAGGAGGATCGACTCTCCACTTCCCTGGAGGACTTAGTTGTTGTTGGCGAGGTAAGTGGACGCCATCTTGGATTTGGCACTCTGACGTGCCCTTCAAATTCGCTGTTTTTTAGCAACTACAGTGATAGTCGAACAGCTCTGACAGCTATCCTGACACCATTAACCACACTCTAAAGCCCCTCCAACTATACTGCTGATGTGATGCTACTGTTTGGCACATTAAACAGTGATTTCTCAACTTCCAGTCCTCAAGACCCACCAACAGGTCAAGTTTTCAGGCCTTCATCAGTTTTACACACGGTGATATATTATAGTCCGGTGCAGATTCATTGGGATTGATCCTGGGAAAAACATGACTGCTTTGTGGATCTTGACGGATGGAGTTGAGAAATCACTGATTAAACAGAAAAAGTCAGTTTATTTATATATCCAACATTGTATCCACTAAATGGTCTTTATAATATGGAGCCTCCAACAATAACAGAATTCGATTTATTGAATTTTTTTAGTGTAGTCTGTGCAATCAAGTGAGCGTAAGCGGCGCTTACTGTACACGCCGCAGTGATCGTGTGAACATACTGTAAGGGGTAGTTTAAAAAACATGTATGCTCTTACTAATATCTGGCCTTTTTTGTTACTTCAATTTGCTTCTTGTCTTCTTGGTTACTGGAACTCCCACTGTGTGTTTTCAGCTTGGTGGTGGTTGGTTAATGACAGATATTATGTTGTGCTGTGCCTGTGATAGGGGCCAGCACTTCGGCTCATCAGTACTCCTTTTTCTTGGCAGTCAGGGCATAGGAACTATTCTCCAGACAGTCTAATCAACACTGCAGTTACCAGCCACACTGGACAGCATACAGTAGGGGTTCTGGCTAAACAAAGAGACAAGAGAGCAAGTTGAAGATGCAAAAAAGCCTGTTTTATGTAATGTGATACCTATTTTTTAATAAACATGCATTTTGGAAATATGCTTTCTTTACAGTAGTTAGCCTCCTTCTAGCAAGCTTGCTTGATGGGATTATCCCTTTATAAGAGTCTCAATTTAGGTATCATTTTATGGTACTTTCTGATATAAACTTCTGACAATATCTCATGATAAGACTGAATAAATAAAAAAAAAAAAAACATAGGAAGGTGTCTTCACAATACAACATACCTATAACAATTTTACATTAAGTTTGTTAGTTATTTTCTTTAGATTGTTAAATTCTTTAACTTTGGAAATCATGTCACGGTTCCTTTAAGGCTTGAGGTATAATATTTCAAAGAACATTAACCAAGCAGAATATGTGGTCATCACAGAATTCTAATGAAATCTTTTATACCTACAGTGATTATGAGGTAGATGAACTATTGCAGTGAAATCAATCCATAAGCTAAGGAGCTTCAAAAAGATTGGTAGTCAACAATGATTAGCATGTAAACACTGCTTGTCTCAAATTCTGTTATGCAGTATTTGCTCATCAGAGGTCACTATCGAGGATATTTGTAAAAATATATATGTGCAGATTTGTTCAGTATTAGATTTGTAATTTCACTATGAAAATAATCAGTGTACAATAACTGTAACAAGCACTGGAACACAATATTCTTTTAATAAATGGGTATTTTTCGTAAGCCTCTATAAGTCCTGTCCATAACACCAGACCAATCCTTCTATGTATGTTACAAATATGGTAATATCACATGTCTTCAACAGCATACACAAGGGAAGTTGCTATGAGGCAACTATGGATATGTGATAATGATAAAATCTTATAAAAATCTGAAACCATGAGTATGTCAGTTGTCGTGAGACACAAAATATGAGATAGATATGTCAGAAAATATTAATGTTTGCTGTGGCATCATATTTATCACTGTATTACCTATTATATAACAACTGCCCTGACATTTCATAAAAGGGTAATCGGCTAAGCAAGTCACTAAACCAAGCCGCGATAGTTATTAAATGTCTTATGTTCTGTCTCCAGATACAGGGGCAAGGTCTTCCATCAATGGTGTTAAAACTGGGTAAATCTGTTTCTGGACTCCCTTTCTCTTATAATAATAATAATAATAATAATAATAATCATATTAACTAATAATAATTAAATATTTTGTTATTATTATTTATTAGTAAATAATAATAATAATAATAATAATAATATAATAATAATTATGTTTTATTTTTATTATTAGCCTGCTTATATAGCAACAATATTATTCTACGCAAATTTACAATACAGATGATCTATATGTTACAGGACAACGTTAGGACATACACCAGTAACCTATTAACAGATCAAACAACGTGATATGAATATTCTTGCTTCTTAAGAGCTAATGCAATTTATGTGGAGACCAGGAGTAAAAGCATAAGTAAGAAATGCATACCCGGAAGAATGGTCCAAACCGTCCTTTAATATACAACAGGGCGTGAACTTGTACTGACTGGATGACTGTCACCCCAATAGGTACAAATAAGTGAAACGAGTTGTAAGGAATGTAGTTGATGACTGTGTTAGGCCTTGTAAGATATAAAAGGGTGACTGATTAGGGATGACTGTGGTCCTGCCAATGAAGAGGTATTTTTTAGGGAATGAAGAGGTTTTTTTGTTTTTTTTTCTTTTTTATAAATAGCTCATCAGCCGGTTGGGGAGGTTCTAAAGTAGAAAAAAGGAAAATTCGGCTTTTAAACTCACTCTGTTCCAGCATCGTCGATGCTCCCAGTGCTCCTTGATGATGACGTCATGTGCATTGTTCATGTGACCCTGGGCAGACTATTCTCCAGACTCACACTACTCTTTACTGGTGAGATGGGGGAATTTTGACTACAGTGTCATATAACCACGTGATGTTGACTTCATTGGGTGGGCGCAATAATAATTGAACAGAATGAGTTGAAAAAGTGAGGTTTTTTTTTTATTTTTTTTGTTTACTTCTATTTTAAAACATTCCCAACTGACTGAATCTGTCACACACTTGATTTCTGTATGTAAAAATAATAGCATATGAGTGCATGGAGAGCAAGGAATATAGTTGACTGAAGGTGGGACTTGTAAGAGCAATGAAGACTAATAAGGGCCTGCCAAAGAAGAAGTATTTCGGAAAAGGAATGTTGAAAACTCTTGAGTGTTGGTATTTAGGCTGACATGCACAACCCCTGAGATCGGGCACATTACAAAGCACTGCAGAATGGCGCAGGAGATGTAAAAATGTACAATATGAACAGGGCTGCGCCTGACATTGGGGTGAAAAGATGCAAGCCCCGTTCATACATGTTGCCCATAATCTACAGGATAGCCCATTCCAGAATAATGGTGCCGCATGTACAAAGTCATGGAGGTGGTAGCAGGAGGTTCAGATTAAGGAAGAAGTTTATCTTTCACGGTTTGCAGAACATAGAGCCCAGGTAGGGTTTAAAGCACGAGTTGTCAGAATGATAATAGGGAGGTAGGCAGATGTGGTAGAACATTTTCAGGTATAGAGTGTTATAGGGGACTGTCTCAATATGCTGTCTTCAAAGAAGCATAGCAGATTCAGAATCATACTTCCTAACACTTGCTGGTGAGGCTATGGGTGCTTCTATAGCAGTGATTAACATATCAGCTCTGTATTCCTAGCTCTTTTAATTGCATGAGTGCAGGAAATGTGATCTATATTGCAGAGGACTACAGAGCTGAAAATAAACAATCAAAAGTAATTAATCTCCTTTGTTTGTTAAAGATAACACACTCCGTTCTAAAACTGCCATCCTTCCTGTGATGACGACACTCTGTTCTTAGATAAGACAGAGATCAGAGAGAGGAAGGGAGAGCAGGACAGTAACCACAGAAATCTATGTGCACTCAGAGCAGATACAATCTCTTCTCTACTGACCTAAGAAAAATCAAAGACCATTTTTTTGGGGTTTAAAGGGTTTTTTTTTACAATTCCCCCTATATTGAAAGCTTTATCTTTGTAGTAGATAAATCCCTCCCCCTTTGGTGAAAAAGGTATGCTTTCTGTGGAATAAACCCTCAAATCCCTTTTCCCTGTGCCCCGTTAAATCTCCCGTACTGTCTCTTTTTTGAAAGGTATGCATTTTTGGGAAATGCAACCTAACATCCTCCCATGTGCCCTGTATAAATTCCCGCTATCTGGGCTCTTATTGAAGGTATGCATTTTGTGGAATACAACCCCAACACCTTCCCTGTGCCCCCGTAAATCTCCTGCTATCTGTCTCTTTTGAATGGTAGCACTTTTGATAAACTTTGTAGTTTGGCCCGATCTCCCGTGTGAAAGAGGCCTAATTGTCTCCCCCTTCTTTTTTTTCTTTCCCTTTGCTCCCAATATCCTCCCCCCCAATCCCAATTTCACACTGGTAAAAGTAGCAGGCTTGTATTTAAGCATGCCCCTTAGTCATCATGTTTAGTCAGTCTGTGAAATCCTCTGTGCGATTAAAATCAGCATTGA
>JAODAL010038764.1:0-38806 GCA_025379985.1 Phyllomedusa bahiana
GTATGTACACCCAAAAATACCAATTAAACATCAACTCAGCATGTAAAAAAACAAGTCCTTACACAGTTCCATACACAGAAATAAAAAGTTATGGCTCTTAGACTATGGCAGTCCAAAAAGTGTTTTTATTTTGTAAAAGCCAAAAAACATGAAAAAATAAATAAATTTAGTATCACTGTAACATTATTAGGGGTTGTTCACATGGAGTTTTGACTCCATATTACAAGCGCTTTGTAGATCCGTCTTGGGGACCGACAGAGCGGACCCCAAGACAGATCTAACAATTAGCAGTGACTTTATCACTGCTTTCTATGATGAACACACAGCAGCGTTCACATGAGAGATCACCGCACGTGTTTCAAAAGCGCAGCTCGGGTCCCTCTTGCAAAGAATGTGTTATCTGTTCTGGTACTTTGCAGATATGACATGGCACCCACCAAAATCTGTATTCCAAAGCCAAATACTGCTCCCTCCCTTGTACACCCTGCTATGCGCTCAAACAGCAGCTTACACCCGCTTATATGATATTTCTGAAATTGGAAGAATAATAATAATAAACTTTGAGTTGCTTTTATCCACGATTCCTAGTGGAAATAAACCATTTTTAGCTAAAACTGCATATTATTGGAAAAAATATATAATTTTCACAGCCTAACACTAAAAAAATTTGTGAAACACCTTTGGGGTCACTATACTGTATTCACTACACCTCTTAAAATATTAGAAGTTTGGAGTGCATATTAAGTGTTAGTACAATAGGGTGCCTCCAAACCTGTAATGACGCCTAAAAAATATTGAAAATGATACCCAAAAGTCTGGAAGGTGCTCCTCCTATTCTGAGGTTTGTAGTTGAGTTAAATAGTGCACTAGGGTGACATATAGGATACCTCTGAAAACCGCAGAACTGGGGGAATCAATGCTGAGTTGCATTTCCCTGGTAACTTCTACTATGTTCGAGTGAATAATGGATAAAAATTGAAAGTATGCAAAGAAGTGACATTTGACATTTCATCTCCAGTTTGTTTCAATTTCCGTGAAAAACCTAGAAGATTTATAAACTTTCTAAATGCTGTTTCTTAGATGAAGTCATTTACGGAGGTGTCTAACATATAGGCCCTTCAAAGCCCATCAGAACTGGAGCGGTTTTCTTGAAAAATTACTACTAAATTTATAAACCCCCCTCATGTCATAAAAAAAATTAAAAGACATTTAAAAAATGATGCCAATTTAAAAGAGACATATGGTAGATGCTGGTTATAAATTGTTTTGTTTGATATTACTGCCTTATGTGTAGAAATTTTTGAAATTTGAAAATGGAAATGCTTTCAAAATTTTCAAGTCAATTTCATATTTTTCACAATTAAGCAATTGTATGGACAAAAACATATTAATAATTTAAAGTGCAATGCATCTAAAGAAAACAATGTCTGAATCACATGGATAGGTGAAAGTCTCAAACCGTTATTTCCATATAGTGACACATGTCAGATTTAAAAAATGTGGCTCTGTCATAGAGGTCAAAGCTGTCTGCAGTGGTATGGGGTTAATTGTGTCATTGACCATATCGTAGAGTATACTGGGAAACAATTTTGGGATACATGCAACTTTTGATGATTTTTTATTCCAATTTTAAGAGGAGGTGAAATTACCAAAAAAAAAACTATTTTGGCATTTGTAATTTATTTCTTCTACGGTGTTCAGTGCACAGGATAAAAGATGTTATATTTTAATAGATCAGACTTTTATAGACACAGCAGTATTAATTACGTGTAACTTTTTTATTTTATTTTTTATTTGTAAAATGGCAAAAAACGGGGTGATTTGAACTTTTCATTTTTTATTTTTTTTTATACTTTTTAAGCATTTTTTTTTTACATTTTCATTGAGTCTCCTTAGGGTAATTCACAACTAGGGGGCAATGCAGAAGGGTGTACAATTATGGTGGTCTTATTACTTCCTGCCTGAGGCCTAAACAAGGTGACTATTCTAGTCTTCATTAGGCTTCCAACTGCCATGTTAATGGAACGGCACCCCACAATCTTACCACGGGGGTACAGTTGGCTCTGTTCCCTACCGTTAATGGCAGGTGTCAGCTGTATATAGCAGCTGACACCAGCCTCATATGTAGCAGATTTACTGAGTAAGCCCACTACATAGGACCTTACCGACATCATGACATACCCATACATCATATGTCAGTGACGGGTAAAAGGAGTGATTCTCAATAATCTAATAACAGCTTGTTGTTTTCAATAAAATAAATAATACATACAGAAAAACTATATAACATTTGTCAATAAATACATTATTCTGTGAAATGGCTAAAAATCACACAAGTTGGAGACACTTGAACTACAATTACCAAAATAATTACGTAAAAACTAAGTGCAAAATACAAAAGAATAATTCAATGTTCAGCTAATTGGTCTATCACAGTCCTAATTCAATCTAAGAACACAATGCTTATTTAGGACCCATGTCACTTTTGATGGCTTCTACATATTAAAATTCTGCATTTAGGAAAAGTCACAATTTAATTAAGAAAACACATTTCTTTCATTTAATTAGATGAGGATTTTAGCAATTCTCTGGGATCCAATTAATTATTGACCATCAGTGCCCAGTCTGTCACTAGACATTCCATTATCAGCATATAATGAATTTCTTTCATTATTTTCTCTATAAGCTGTGGTCACTTGAATAAGCTGACTTATTTATGGAAAACTACAACCTTAAGACATATATACATATTAAACTTTATTAAAACACCAAATCTATCTATCTATCTATTTATCTATTTATCTATCTGCTGTCTACTTACCTCATCGAGCTCCTGTTGCTGGCCAGGAGCACGATCGCCCCTTAGGGCGCGCGCGGTACTGCATCTAAATATAAAGGGACAGCACATCGGTGATTAGCTTTCACCGGGCGCTGATCCTATTTAAGTCCTGCCCTTTCCTTTGGTCCCTGCCGAATTGATAGTGCCCTGTGCCTTGAGAGGAAGTGTTCCCGTTGTATCTTGAGTTTACTTTGTACCATACCTTTTGCCTCCGTCCCTCGACCACGAATCTTGCCGCCTGTCCTGACCTTCCTCCGTGTCCCTGACTACGAGCTTGCTTCATGAGTTTGTACCACGCCACACCTTGGTCACCACCGCAAGTAAGTCACATCAGGGGTAGCGACCTGGTAATACTCCGCCGTAGCAAGTCCATCCCGCTTTGCGGTGGGCTCTGGTGAAAACCAGACCTACTTAGACTCCGCTCCCTTGCGGTGGTCCAGAGGATCCACATCTCTGGTTTGCCTCTTGGTAAGCCAATCCTGACACTATCTATCTTTCTGTCTGTCGTTTTGTCTTTCTATCAATCAGCACAACATGTTTAAAGTGGGCTTTATCAAGCAGCATGACAGGTAGTACATAATCCGATGATATACACACATATACTGTATGATGCACTCGGCCATTTTATCCATTGGGCACAGTAGTCAGTTACCTGGGGGCCCCAGAAGCATAGGGGCTCCATGTGGTGATTGTATGTTTCAGAAATCCAGGGCACATATCCTGGATCCCTACAGGAACAAATGGTGTGCCGGAAACAGCTGACCGACAGGGTATGCTGAACTTGGAAATCACCTCAGCCCGAGGGAACGGAAGGTAAAAAACGTAGCTTTATTGTATGCAATATAAAAACAGCAACACGTATAGAAAAATCATGCTGAGAAGCAGACACATTTTGGGCTAAAGCGCCCTTGTTCACTGCTACTTGTAAAGTTACAAACAAGACATTTAAAAACAAGTCACGAACCAATCAAGAAGTAAAATCACAGAACATGTGACAGGAGGTGGGAGGAGACCCTAAGTGGGGATACAACACAGGTGTAAACATGATGTTAAACATGTATTAAACTTATATTTAATTAAAAAAATAATAGATCCGTTTTAAAATGTAATCCTGCTGGTATCCTTGTGCCCATATTTAGAATCCAATATGCCTCTCTCATCCTCACTTTTTTTGTCCAATCCCCCCGCGATATGGGCGATCTATTAGTTCAATCCATAAAATGCAAAACTTGTTATATCCCCATTGTGGTGTTCTATAAAATGTTTAGCAGCCCCTGAGGCTTGTGGTTATTGTTTGCTGATGCTAGTTAAGTGTTCAGCTATGCGTGTCTTAATCTTTCTAATAGTACTACCTACGTATTTTTTCTTGCACATTAAACACTCTATCACATAGACAGCATAATGGCTGTTACAATTTAGAAACCTCTTGACTGGAAAATCTGTAGTGTAATCAGCATTGTTAAACGTGGTGGTTTTGATACTATGTTTGCACATGTTACATCGTAGTCCTCCACATTTTATAAAACAGCCGCGCAGAGTCAGGGGCGATTCTCCGGGCGGGTGAGGCAGGCGTTGCCCCCCTCGGGTGACCGAAGCCTCGGCGCCCCGGGCGATCGCGTGCCCCTAGGAACGGCCCTGATTGCACCCTATGTTTCATGTTCTATGGATTCTTAATATGTTGACTTTAGACGTAAGTCAATGCATCATTTAATTTTTGAGTACATTTTTTTATCATGTACTAATTTTAATAAGTCATGCATAATCTGTTGGATATGCTGATGCCTTGAGTATTTTTTTTTTTGCTTTGGAACTTTAATTGGTGAATGTGGAATCACTTAACTGCTCGCAATCTGCTGTATTACTTTTGTGGTCCGTTTAATCTGTGCTGTTCCATTTTTTTTATTTTTACCATAGTTTTATGGAAGAAGTTGTGTGGGGCCTAGGTTCATTTAAGCTGATTAAGTATCTACTTAGGTGGGATGTTCTTTTTAATTAATATTAAAAGTAGTGATGAGCAAACGGTAAAAAATTAGAGTCGAATCTCGAATTTTGAGAAGTTTGGTTCGAAGTTCAAGTCGAACTCGAACCGAACTTCGAATCCCATTAAAGTCAGTGGTAGATGATATTCAGGTTCAAGTGAGGAGAAGTCACAGTTACCTTCCCTAAGGGTAAAATGGATACGTGGAAAATTTGTCTCTAAGAGTCACATAAAAAAATTCACAGGCTAAAATAATTCCTTTCAATGGCTAACTTAAAAGATGAGGACAACGTAGCTATAGAAGGTGCAGTGGTGCAACGGGGCCCCTTTCACACATAAGAAGACACCGGTATTGGAAATGACACATGGTAACTGGCAGAAGCCCCCTATCACTTTCGTCACCAGGGCCCAAGAACTTCAAGTGACGCCTCCCTCTGCAGGCTGGACTAGATTAGACGGCAGTACCATTGGTGGCAGCGAGAACATGCCAATGGGGAACAGCAAGGTTCTGGTTCCACTACATTAGACGGCAGTACCATTAGTTACTGTGAGAACATGGCAATAGGGAACAGCGAGGTTCCGGTTCCACTATATTAGGCGGCACTACCATTGGTGGCATCAAGAACATGCCAATGAGGAACATGGAGGTTCCGGTTCGACTAGATTAGACGCCGTACAGCAGGCAGCCTTTTGTGTACCAGGTGTGGGAGCATAAGAAATGCTTTTACCCCAACCATCCCAAAGCTAAAAGCCTAAATGTTAGCATTGCCTGGCTGTTGGCCTTGGAAATGTTGCTTTTCCGCCTGGTGGACACAGATGGGTTCTGCCACATCATGGCCCTGACATGCCTCCAACATCAGATACCAAGCAGGCATTTCTTCACAGGAAAAGCTGTCCCTGCCCTGGCCCGCCGGAGGATGTAGATGACCCAACTTTTTTGCAGCTGTATAGGTCTTCTTTAGGCGGTGTTTTGAGGTCAAGGATGGGTGCAGCATGGCAGGTCATCTCACAGAGTAGAGCGCATTAAGCTAGCCAGGACTTTGGTAATGGTCAGCATGAGGAAGTAGAATAGGATTAGGAGGCAGGGGTGGACAGCACCGGTACCGATTACCCTTCAATGGTAAGAGATTGGCACAGATTGTAGGAGGAGGAGGAAGAGGAGGAAGATTCCGTCAGTGCCCCTCGACCCCGTGGCTTGGGAAATCACGGCAGCATCTCACAATTGATTGCTTGGATGCTTCATTGCCTGCAATAGGATCTACGCATCAAGGCAATAAAAATTAATAGTGAGGGATCCTATCTGGTTTGAACTAGTTCTCTTGGCTGTGGCATATTAACCGTTTGCAGACATGGAGCAGTGAGCTAGTTCTTTGTGTTGAAACCATCTGCCAGAGGAGGGAAGGGATTTCAGTGCTGACACCCAGCTTCGTTGGAGACTACACAGGGTTTTGTTTTTTGTTTTTTTTCCAGTAGCGCACAAAACAGTCACCATGCCTATGAGAAAGGTCAATGTTGCTGATGCTGGTGATGCCAAGGATGAGCCCATGAGAAGGTTGGCATGGTTGTCAACTAAACCAGTTCAACCAAAAGCTGAACCAAAGTCAAAAAAGTAAAAGGCAGTCTGAGGATAAAAAATTTCCAGCAAAGGGAAAGAAAGGAGCAAAGGGTAAACAGACTGAAGAAGCTAACAAAGAAGAAAGTAAGGAAGATCAGCCATCCGAAAACGGAGAGACAAAAGGTGATGTGGCCCCAGCACCCGATGAAGGAGACAAAGAATCCAAATCTGAATAACCTGCATCTGTTCAAGTCTTTTATTAGTGGTTACTGTACCTCCCTTGTACGATTCAGAGGAATATTTTTATCAACTAATTTTTAAATGCAAGTTTTGTTAATAGTTTAATTCTAGAAAACACATTTTTGAAATAGGATGGAATCCTACCACGTCTTTGTTTTTGAGCTTTTTAAATTGTATTAAGTATTTTGGAATGCTATGCCCATCATATGCAGTTGTCAATGGTCTAGGAATTGTGATGAGGTGGTACCTGAGCGAGAGGAGAGGGGCACGAGCCTGTTTTTTTTTCTGACATAAAAGAAATTTTTATTTTTTCCTTCATTGTGACCTAATGCCTTCTGCAATCTTACGAGCAGATTCCCTGACATGGCATGGGGATGGCAAAGCCAAATTTTCCTATACGAGCTGATATAGATGAAATTTTTTATTTGTCTTTATATTTTAACTGTTCTCTGTACCCATGGTGTTGGATTTCCCTCTTAAAAAAAAGAAAATGAACAGCGATTACTGGGTGGCCACCCTCTTTGATCCACATTACAAAAGTGAGCAATTCCCTTCCACCCACAAAAATTGACAGTAGAATGCAGGAATTTGAGGCCGTGCTCATTGACGACTCGAGACATCCTTTGCGTCTTCACATTCCAATGTCATGGTGGAACAATGTCAGCAATGCGGCAGCATTAGAATGGCAAATAGCAGGCAGCATGGCAGAAGCATACTGGGTTACATTTTTCACTCATTTTTTACCACCTCACCAATGACTGCAAGGGTGGGCAGCATTCAGACACACAGAGACCGCCTTAAGACCATGGTCCATGACTACTTGCGGCCTAACACTGATGTTTTTGGACTTAGTCTGGACCCATTCAACTTCTGGGTGTCTAAACTGGATGAATGGCCTGAGCTTGCTCAACACATCATAGAAGTTTTTTCCTGTCCAGCAGCCAGCGTTATCTCGGAACGCACATTCAGCACAGCTGGCGGGATGATAACTGACAAATGTATCCGTCTTTCCCCTGACAATGTGAATCGCTTGACATTTATAAAAATGAATCAAGCATGGATCTCTGATGATTTTGTTGAAGATGTCACCGACCAGTAAACTGCAGGACATCTTCTTGACAATGTGAAATACACATTTAAACTATACTACATCTCATGTCTGTAGTTCCTGTGACTGCTGCTTTGACAAATTGTATTCTACTGCTGCCAACAGCTAGATTTACAAGTCTTATGGCTGAATTTATTTTGAAATATACACCTGTATGAACTTCATTTGCACTGCATACACCTCTTACTCCTCCTCCTTGTAGCCCTACAAATCTTTATTTTTTAAATGCCTCCACCTGTACTACCACCAAATGTACTAAGTCCTATTATTCTGACATCCTGTTATCCAGCGACAGCTGGATAACACTGCTCTACAGGAGATCTGCATGGAGGAATAGGCCAACATACCAGCAAGAGTGTGTGCCAACCTTGTGAAGACTTACAAAAACATTTGACCTCTGTCATTGCCAACAAAAGATATATAACAAAGTATTGCGATGAACTTTTGTTATTGACGTAATACTTATCTTCCACTATAATTTAATTAAAATAAATTGTTTCCAAATCAGACAATGTGATTTTCTGGATTTGTTTTCTCATTTTGGCTCTCATAGTTCACGTCTACTTAGGATGTCAATTACAGGCCTCTTTAATCTTTTTCAGTGGGAGAACTTGCACAATTGGTGGCTGACTAAATACTTTTTTTTCCCCACTGTATATGTGGAACACAATAATGCACTGATATATTTCAGCGTTATGTGAACTTACAATCTGGCAAAATTACACTTTTTGGTGTTGAGTAAGATTTAGAAACAGAGAAAACTCTATTTCCTGGATATATATCTGTATGACAAAAACACACGGTATAATTGAAAGGTATTTCACCCCTAACACTGCCAAAAATGAACTTTTCTCTACTCAGTATCATTTTCAGCAACCAACCACTATTTAAAATATATTTCTTTGTATAGGAGATTCGAGACAGTACGTTATACAATTAGTGAACCCCCAAAGCTGCAAAAATGAACTTTTCTGCACTCAGAAAAATTTACAGCAAACAACTAGTGTTGAGCGATTGCGTTGGCCATCAACATCGGTCGATGGTCGATAGTCGACCATCATCGACAAGATAGTCGATAGTGAGCAGTCGATTATGAGCGATGACCATTAAAGTCTATGGAGAGCAACAACACCATTTATTCTTACACACAAACAGGGGTTGAGAACCTGGAATTAACATCCACAACAGTCAAATGGATAAGTGCTACAGCTTAGGCAACACAACTTAGGTTAAAAAAAGCCACAGAAAAAAAAAAAAAACAAAAAACATTCACTATCCCTGTCTTGTACCACAGCATGACCTTTAAACCTGCATAACCCACAAATTAAAAAGTGCCAGAAGGCAGTATGATTTGAACCATCATCTTACTTGAACTGGACATTGAATATGACTGTCCTGGAACGCAGCATGAGCCCCAAACCTGCATGACCCCCAGATTTAAAAGTGCCAGAAAAAGGAGTCTTTCAACCACCATTTTAGTTTCACTGGACATTGACTATATCTGTCCTGTACCGCAGAATGACCATTAAACCTGTCTGACCCCCAGATGCAAAAGTGCCGGGAAAAGGAGTCTTTAAACCACCATTTTAGTTTCACTGGACATTGACTATACCTGTCCTGGGCCACAGCATGAGCCCCAAACCTGCATGACCCCCAGATTAAAAAGTTCCGGAAAAAGGGGTCTTTCAACCACCATTTTAGTTTCACTGGAAATTGATTATACCTGTCCTGGGCCACAGCATGAGCCCCCAACCTGCATGACCCCCAGATTATAAAAGTCCGGAAAAAGGAGTCTTTCCCCAAACCCCCATTTTTAGTTTTCACTGGACATTGACTATTATCTGTCCTGTACCGCAGAATGACCATTAAACCTGTCTGACCCCCAATTCAAAAGTGCCGGAAAAAGGAGTCTTTTAACCACCATTTTAGTTTCACTGGACATTGACTATACCCTTCCTGGGCCACAGCATGAGCCCCCAAAACCTGCATGACCCCCAGATTATAAAGTGCCGGGAAAAAGTAGTCTTTCAACCACCATTTTAGTTTCACTGGACATTGACTATATCTGTCCTGTCCCGCAGAATGACCAAATTTAAACCCGTCGACCCACAGATTCAAAAGTGCCGGGAAAAAGGATCTTTCAACCACCATTTTAGTTTCACTGGACTTGACTATACCTGTCCTGGGCCACAGCATGAGCCCCAAAACCTGCATGACCCCACATTTAAAAAGTGCCAGGGAAAAAGGATCTTTTCAACCACCATTTAGTTTCCCTGGACATATGCTTGTCCCTGTCCTGGGTAGCGTTTGCCCCTCAGTAAAGAGGTTTCGGGGCCAATTGGCTTCACTTAGAAAAAACTGGTGGTTTTTTCGGCCCCATTCCACCCAGGTGCCCCTTTTTTCTTGGGGATTTTTTTTCCTTATTTTTTCTCCAAATGCTGGGGGAAAATTTCTCTGTAAATTTGTTTCTCTGTCCGTGGGTCCATAAATCCAAACCTCTTAATAAAAAAAATCTGGGGCAAGTTTTCCCGTACCCCCCCCTTTTCAAATTCCCCAAAGGAAAATTTTTTTTTCCCCAGCTATTTTTTTACATCAAGTTTTTTATTTGTTTTAATTCTAAGGGAAAAAAAACAATTTTTTAAAAAAAGAAAGGAAAAACCCACCCTGTCCTTTGTTTTTTCTTTTTTTTTTTGTATTAAATTTGGGGTTTTCCCCAATCCCGGGAAATTTAAAAACTTTTGTTAAAAAATCTTTCAAAAAAAAATTTTATTTTTGGGAAAAAAGGTTTTTCCCCTTAAAAAGTGTCCTACCTTTCCGTTTTTTGACAAACACCAACACCCTTGAGCCACTCTTGAAATTGTGAAAAATCAAATGTCTTTTTAGAAACTAAAATTTTTTTTTTAATAGGACCGTGGTTTTAGCTGCAATTTTTAAAGCAAAATGCTCCCAAAAATTCCAAAGCATGACCCCCTTGGGGCCACTTTTGGGCAATTGTTAAGAACAAATTTTCCTGTTAGAAAACAACATTTTTTTTATAAATTTGGACCTGATAAATTGCTGCATTTCAAAGCAAAAATTTCCCCCAAAAATTCATAGCATGAAACCCTTTTAGCCACTTTTGGACAATTGTGAAAAACAAAATTTTCTGTTTTGAAACAACATTTTTTTTATAATAAACCGTAGAAATTTTCCCGCATTTTCCAAAACACCTGGGCCCCAAAAAAAATTAAAAAAAATGGGCTTTTCAGGCCACTGTTAAAAATTGTGAGGGAGAAAAGCCACTTAGAAGCCAAAAATTTTAAAATTTCCAAAGGACCATGATTATTGGGTTGTTTCCTCACGCTAAAATGAAACCCCCAAAAAATTTTAAAAAATGAACCCTTCCCCCCAAAACCCCAATTTAAAATTGGGGAGGGGAGGGAAAAAGCCACCCTTTAAAAAAACACATTTCTTTTTCCAAAGGGCCATGAAAAATTTTTGCGTATCCCAGCTACATGACCCCAAAAAATTATAAAAATGACTTTTTCACCCAAATTAAAAAAATTTTGAGTGAAAATGCCACTTAAAAGCCACATTTTTGTTCCAAAGGAAAAAAGATTATTGCTTTATTCTCACGCACAAGACCCCCAAAAAAATTTTAACTATGAAATTCTCAGCCACTATTAAAATTGGAGGAGAAATGCCACTTTAAAACCCATTTTCCCTTTTCCCAAAGGGGCCCTAATAAAGCTGTATCTCACAGCAACAATTGGGCCTTCAAAACCATTGAAAAATGCGAAAACTTCAAAAAATAAAGTGAGTAAAAAAAATACGGGGTTGTCATGAAACCTTGCTGTCTTTTACAGTCCCCCTCCCAGCAAAAACCACAAAAAAGAACTGTTGGGAAAAAAAGAATAAAAATTGGGAGAAAAAAAATTTTCAATTTTTAAAAAAAAATTTTTTTAAGAGGACCAAATTTTCTGTTTGAAGAGGAATGGAAAATAGACCGGCAACTAATCGGTACCCGGCAATTGGGGGGCCCCAACATCATCAGAGAACCATGCCCGATTTCAAACTTGGGTGAAAGTCAAACGATCCACATTATCTGTGGGAAAGCCGGATTCTTTGTCCCGTAATGGGCTCCTCCACTTTGCTGAAGGGCCGCTCAATAAGACGCTGGGGTGCTGGGCCCGGGCAACCCCCCTCTATGGGGGTTTACCCAGGGCCCGCCCCGGGCCCTTTTTTCCATTTAGGATACCCCAAAAGTCTAAATTTGGGCCGGGAAAACACACAAAAACAACGTGTTTTTAGACGCGATAGTCCTGCCACCCTGATCTTAACTGGTCCCCTGTTGTTGGGTGTGTGCCCCGCATTGCAAAGCCCTTGGTGAAAATGGGAAACAAAAAATTTTCCAGAGGTCACCCATTAGGGGTTTGCCACCTTGCCTGCTTTCTGCTGCTGCCAAAAAACTCCTACTTGGTCCCCTCTAAATGCTGGGCCGTCGCTGATGTGTTCCCACCGTGACATTTGGGAAAATGAAAACGACCAAAAAGGGAAAACTCCAGTTGATCAATTTGCAAGGGCCCATTTCCTGCAAATTTTACTCTCTAAATTTGGGGGGGTGGAAAGGGAAAGGGGGCGAGTTTTTGTTTTGTACCCGGGGGTCCAAAAGGGGGGCCCCCCCAGTAACCCGTTGTTTTATTTTTTATGGCCCCTTTAAAGGGGAGGATCAAATTTGGGGGGAAATGGACAACCAAGCACTCATGTTGAAAAAATGGGGGGGGCCTTGATTCCCCAAGCCTCTGGGTTTGGGGGGGCAAATAGCAAACTGACTTCCTCATCTTTCCCCCCTCCGCCTCAAATTCGCCCCAAAACCCTTTCCAAGGGAGGGACGGGCGGTAAACAACGGGGTCCCAAAATACCTTTTCCCCCCTCCTCCACTTCCCCCCGCACAAGGGTTCCAAAAACCCCCCTGACTTGCCTGAGATGAAAGCACCCCGAGAAACCCGATGCGCCACCCTTGCACAAGCCTGGACCCCGAACCACGCCTTTAAGAAACCCATGAAAATTTTGGGAAAAAGTCGGGGCCCTTTTTGGAATTGGACAGGGGGGGAAAAGGCTCCGGTCCGCCTCTGTTCCCTCTTTCCCCCTTCCCCTCGCTGGCGGGCCTTTTTTGTTTCAAGAAAAGTTAAAAGATCGTTCCAAAATAAAGTCAAACCCCAATGCCTCCCGCTGAAAGGGGATTTTTTTTCCCCACGACCCCTTTTGGGGGCTTCTTTAAAACTGGCAAGGAAAGGGGCCCGAGCTCTTTCACCTTCCTCCAAAACCCCGTTCTTCAACCCCCCGAGGTCCCCAAAACCCCTGCTTTTTAGGCCATGTGTCCCAAAATTTGTACTGCGGACTTGGGGATTGCGCTGCTGCCAAAAATCGCTGGAGCATGGGGGAGGGTGGAATTCCCAAACTGATGCCAACCAACAATGAGAAAGGTTTTACAGGGAGGCCCGAGCTTTACAGTGCCAAAAGTAGCCCGGGGGGACGAAGGGAGGGGGGAACGGCGGGAATGCAACTTAAACCCTTTTTGACCTTCCTCACTGAAGTCCCCGAAAGCGGGGGCGTCTTTAGAAATTTCTGGACGACAAGGTTCAAAACATATGCCAAAGGGAAAAGGGGGTGCCCAGCCTACCCCATCCTTAAAAGGGCGGCCAAAAGATTTTCCCCCCTTAAAGCAACCACCTTGCCTGGCACAAGGTTTTTGGCACCCAGCCAGCGCTCGTCCCCGTTGCGGAAGCTGGGCCACAGCCCTGACCTGTTTTGGGGGACGGGTTTCCAAGACAGATTTTAATTTTTTTTAAAACGGCCTGGGTTTTTTTCTGGGGAAAAGGGTTCCACCAAGGGGACCTTGGGGGGAAAAAAACCCTGCACCATCCCTGCGGTTTTTAAGAGCGTCGGGGTTTGGCCTTAAAGCCAAAGTCACCCCCAAACATCCCCCCCCAGCACACCCAGTGAAACGTCACAAAAAATAAATGGCCTTTGGGCCGTGCTTACTATTTCCCTTTGGGCGGGGTTTTAAAGGAAATTTTTCCGGCCCCCAAATGCGACAAAAGCGCTTTTAAATTTTAGAAGACACTGGCTGGCCAGGGCAGGACGGCTTTTTCTGGCAAAGAAATCCCGCTCCATCTGGTATTTGGGGGGATTCAAGGGCCCGACGTTTGGGGACAGAGGGTGGGACAGTTGGGCGGAGGGCCCCGGGGTCGGGCTGGCCTTTTTTTGGGCCCGGTTTTTTCCATTTCAACCAAAAAATTCCGCAAAATTTTAAAAGACAATTTTGGGGTGGTTAACCAAACCCAAGGTTCTTGCCCACATTTTTCTTTACGGCAAAGGGGGCATAGAAAATCGCTGGGTGAATCGGGGGCTTGCTCAAAGAAGGGGCCCCGGCTTGAAAAGGGCCTGGACCTTTTTGACGGGGAAAAAGCGAGGAGCGGGGTTTTCGCAAAAACCCTGGCTTTGGGAACAAAACAGCGGGCTTTTGCGGGCCGCCCCCCCCCCTTTTTGTGGGGACCTGGGAAATTTACACTACCCCCCTTGTCTTCCTTTCCCCGCCACTGAAAGAAGGCGCTCGCCCAAACAAATTCTGTTTAAAAAAACCACGATTTTATCCGGGAATGTCGTCATCACCCTCATCAAACAACAAAAGGTGACTTGGTCGCCGACTTTCCCGCATCCAGAAGCTTGCACTACAACAAGAGGGGCCCGCCCAAGGGGGTTGCCAAACCCCCCGGGATTTTTGCCCATTTGGAAACCGGGTTCCTTTTCCTCCTCTGATTTGGGAAACAAATAAATGGGCGTCAAGCAGACTAAAACATCCTCTTTATCTTTTAAAAAATGCCTTTTTTGACCCAACCCATTTTTGTCAACAAAGGTCTTCCAGAAAATGGAATTAACCACCCGTGGTGGGTAAAACGAGTTGACATTTGGGGTGCTTCAAGTTTGGCGGATGCTGGGGGATTTCTGAAAGACGACATTTGTGCCGTGACGGGAGGACAAGGAGGTGAAAACTTTCTGGATGGGAGGTTGCCCTTTAACCACAAAGGACAGATTGGCGACGCTGTTCGTTTCTGAGATTCACATGGCCCTGACCCCCCGATGACCGCCCCGACGGTCCTGCAAAAATACGATCCGCTGGGAGCGTGTTTTCGCCAGCACTGGAAGGACAAACCCTTTTCTCATACCTTAAACCCCCATGCCATCCCCCTCTTTGCTCGCTTTTCCACCCGAATTTTTGCCCATGTTCAGAAATATAAAAAAATTTTAAAGGGGATGGGGAAAAGTTTTTAAATCCTTAAATTTAAAAGACGGCAAAAAACACAGCTATTCTCATTTTCCCTTTAAATCAAAACAAAAAAATTTCTGGTTTTAAAAATAACTGCAAAGTTTGATCTACAACAAAGCTGGCCTGCCCAAAGTGAAAAAACCGATCTGAAAAAGTATTCGGGTAATACAAGGTATTTTTTGGCCCAAAACCCATCAATTTAAACCCGTGGTGACTATAAAAATTGCCCGTAAAAACAAATTCAAATGCAAATTTTAAACTAAACAACAAAGCTGGGGCCCGCCGCCAAAGTGACAAAAACGAAAACTGAAATTTTTTCGGAAAAAAAAAGGTATTTTTTGGGACCTTTCCAATTCACTCTGTGGGGACTACAAAATAGCTGGATTCAAATTTTTAAATGCAAGCTGCCTCAATGAAAAAAGCTGTAAATGCCCCCAAAGTGAAAAAACAAATTTAATTTTTAGTATTTGGGATAAAAGGCCCAAAATATTTTTTTGGGACCTTTCAAATTTAAACCCGTGGTGACTATAAAAAATTTCTGGATTCAATTTAAAATTCAACTGCCCAATAACAAAAGGGTGTAGTGGGCCAAAGTCCCCAAAAACACAAACTGTTATGTAATTTGGATAATACATGAAATTTTTGGCACCTTTTAATTTCCCTTTGGGGACTATAAAATTGCTGGGTTTAAACTTAATGCAAAACCCCCTCAATGAACAAGCTGTAAATGCCCAAAAAACCCCCCAAAACCAAATTTTCTATTATGTAACGTATAAATTTCCCAAAATTTTTGGACCTTTCAATTCACCTTGGGGTGACTATAAAATTTCTGAATTTTAAATTTTAAAAATGCAAGGTGGATATATCAACAAAGGGGGAATGGGGCAAAATTGAAAATGAACACGTATCTGAAATGTAAACTGGAAAAATAAAAGTTTAGTTTTGCACCTAAAAAAAAGAGACCTGAATTACTAAAAAAAGGGGTGGTTTTCCTATAAGTTTAGGAAGGGGGCCCCCAAAAAACCCCGGGAAAAATTTCAATAAAAAAATGTTAATAATAAAGCTATTGCAAAGGGAAAGTCTACACTTTTCTTTGGGGATCTTTATCCAGTATTCTTCATAGAGCTTGTCTGTGTTTGCCCGCGGGGGCCCCCGTGACTTTACAGCGGTAGATGCTCCTTTAAAATTCTCTACCTAACTACATAAAATCTTCCAATCTCTAATCTAACTAAATTGTAAGGATCACAGCTAATAGTAGAGGTTTCTCTGTGAAGAAATATAATAATATCGCTGAGCTGTTTGGACACAAGCAGAGCGCACGTCCTTCTGCTCTGAGATGCTGAGAGACACTGAGGCTGAACAGGAAACGCTGTTCTATGTAAAACGAGGTCATGTGATTTTTCCAGCCAATCGCAACCATACACATCCCAGTCATGACGTCGCACACACATCTCACCCTGCTCTATTCTGTAAGCTGATTTGCTGGCCGCCAAAATGACAGGAAGCGCCGAAAATGGCGCGATCTTAATAGATGATGCACAGATTTTAACCTAAATTATCGCATGATCTAAAAAATCAGATCACCATAAAAACTGTGCCGATTTCAACTTTGTCGATAATAATCGCTCAACACTACAAACAACCACAATTTCAAATACATTTCTTTGTATGGGAGAATGGGTGACGGTCTGTTATGCAAGAACTCTACCCCCAAAAGTTGAAAAATTAAATTTTCTTCTATATAAATAATTTGCAGCAAGCAACCAGTATTTGAAATAGAGTTCTTGCTATAGGAAATTTGATAACAGTGTCTTCTGCTCTAGCTGTTCGATGAAGAAAATTTTCAAGGAGCAACCAGTATTTGAAATAGATTTCTTTCAATGGGAGATTTCTTAGCAGTCTCTTATGGAAGAACTCTACTTCAACCAAGTTTTCTTCTTGAATGTCAAATATTTGCTGCAAGCATATAGTATTACAAATAAATTTCTTTCTATGGAATATCTGTTTACAGTGTCTTAAAGAAGAACCCTGGCAGCAACACAGCAAATCACAAGTGAATAACTGTTTTTGGCTTTGTTCTATTTGTTGCCATATTTGGCAAGATATTTTCTTTTGTTTTGTGATTCATATGTTAAAAATCAATAAAACTTTTATGCTTCAAAAAACTAACTATTGCTGTGTATAATTCCCTAAGCTTGCGGTCCACCCTCCCTCTAACTAATCTAACTAGCAGCTTTTCCTGTCTAAAATTGCTGAGAAATGGGGTGTCTGTATGCATTCAAAAATGCAGACACAGAGAGCAGTGTGTTCAGTACAGAGTTTGAACTGGAAATGGCGTTCAATAGGAAATACAGTGTAAAACACATAATAGGCTCACGTGATTTTAGCAGCCAATTATGATCCCTACATCCTCACTGGTGATGTTATAGGACACTTCTCTATTGTCTGCACTGATTGGGTAGTGCAAAAAGTACAGGAAACAGCACAAAACTAAAGTAAAAAACGGTGCGGCAAAGGCATGTGTCGAATGCGCAGTTTAGTCGAAAAAAATTAGAATAGCTCGGTTCGGCTCACATTAAAAAAAATTGTAAAGTTCGACTCGAATTAACCTTTTTTCGGATGGTTCGCTCAACACTAGTTAAAAACTATATTTTACTTAGGTGTCTCCTGCAGTGATTTGGTCTTTGATACCTAACATATGGTACTATTTTTGTTTATTCCTGTATAGATTTGTGGGGCATTTTTACTGTCCGCGACATCTGTTTGACATTTTTCTGGGGAGTAATTATAGAAATGGAGACATCTGGGGAAGCAGCAGGCACAAAAATTCAGAAAGGCAGCAGCATTGGAAGTTTTTGTGTAAAGGGTGAGGAATAAGTAGGGACGAGGTAGAAAACTGAGGAACAAGAGCAAAAGATGAGTAATGGCTTTACGAAATCTTCATTGCAGTATAGGTCAGTTAAAGACACAAAGGAGATGCCAGAGAAGACATAGTCTAGAGGTCACTGGATTACACTGTACTGTAATCCCTTGCATGGTGTTATGTCCGTGCGGGGTTAGGTCGCCCTGCAGCCCTCTGTCCTTAAGCTATGGCAGAGACTGCACTTTTAGCCATTATTGTATCTGTTTGCTGCAGGTTTTGGCACTGTCTGAACACAGTCTGATTCTGTCTGTTGGGCTGTGATTTACAGCTCAGCCACACGCATCTGGTTCTTTGCTAGCCCTAGTCATGGTCTTTGATCTATGTTGTACCTTTCCCAGTGTAGGGGCTGTCGCCCAGTTGTTGCCGACCACCTAGGGTCAGGTTGGCAAGTAGGCAGGGATATCGCTGGGGGACTTAGCGCTAGTGCTCACTGTCTGTCTTTTCTGTTCGAGTCATAGGGTTGCCTTTCATTATCACAAGCCCTGTTTGTTTTTCCCAGCCATCTGGATTTATATGGACCTTATTCTGGAGCTCACTAACCAGATGAAGTGCCTGGTTAATTTAGTTTCTGACCTGGCTATACAGGTACATCTCCTCACCCAGCAACAAGTTGCTGCTACATCACCTGTGATAGTCCATACCCCACAGCCAGCTGTCATCAGGGAACCTGACCACACATCACTTGCAGAGACTTAGCTCTTGAATTTATGTCAAGGTAAAAGATCGACTGAGGACTACTGCACTGAGTTTCACAAGTGGTACCTATCTAACGCCATCAAAGATATCTGGGTCAGCATCCTAACCCCCGTACTTTAGAGCAAGCCATGGCTCTCATAGTCCACATCAACTGCAGGATCTAAGAAAGGGGAATGGAAAAGCTAGGACCTGACAATCCTCCCGTGTCTTCAATACCTTTTTCTTCCACCCCTATAAAATCTGACTCTTTCCCTTCCTCTCCGGAAGAGGAGCGGATGCAACTTGGAGACATGAATGTTAAAACTAGGAGGGGGTGCCACATGAGAAACGCCCTGTGTCTGTAATGTGGCAAAGCTGTTCCTTTTCTTCAGAGTTGCCCCACCAAACCCAGGTTCCAGCTGGAGGAACTCCAGAGCCTGAATGGTAGTCAAAGGAGCCACTCAGGCATCCAGATACCCTTTGAGTCTATTTCTAAAGCATTATTGCCAATGTCTTAGTTGATTCTAAGTTTGTATCTGGGCAGGCCTTAATTGATTCTTGGGCGACTGCCAAGTTTGTGAATTCTGCTTTTGTGTCGGTTTTGGGCCTGGACTTAGTGAAGCTAGAGTATCCTTTCCACGTTACGAAGCTTCTCCCCATTGGCAGAAGGGTGGATCATCTTCAAAATCCCTAAGTTGTATTTGCAGGTTGGCAATAATCAATCTGAGTGTTTGGATTTTTTTGGCATGGACAATTTGTCATCAGATATTGTTTTTGGTCTCACTCGGTTTCGGAACCATAACCCTATCTTTGACTGGCGTAGTGAATAACTGATTAAATGAGGACCTCAGTGCTCCTCCCACTGTGTTTTTCAACAGTTGACTGGATGCCTAATAGTTGAGGCCTTCTGATTTTATTTCTGACTTTGCTGATGTTTCTGACAGAAAATTGGCAAATTTTTTGCCACCTTCTGAGTCTTGTGATAGTGGTGTTTAGTTACTGGTTACTGATACAATAAGAGAAGGACCTTCGGTTTGTCGGCTCCCGAGCACAAGGCTGTTCTTGAGAAAATTTTGCCTCTAAGGGTTGTGGTCACAACTAGAGATGGGCGAATCGATTCTAACAAATTGGAATTCATTTAGAATTTCAGGAAAACTTCGATTCTGAACGAAGTCGAAGTTTGGGGTACTTCGGATGAACGAAGTACGCTTTTGATTGATAAAATAGCTGCGAGCACATGGCGTTACATGGGGCAAAGCACTCTGGGAGGAAGAAGGGCATAGCCTGCATGACATGTGCAGAGATGAAGCCAATCAGAGACCGGCGGGATTCTGTGACGTCACCGCACTATATAAGTCCGGGTGCGACGCTGGGAGCTCATACCGCTCTCACTGTACTGATCAGGGAAGGTGCTGCCGCGGCTGATTGTTACTGAAGAACTGATTTTTATACAGCGATTTTTGTGGGGTGTCTCAGCTTGTCTCAGAGACTGCTTCTCTTAATGTTCTATTTCTGATTTTTTGGTGTATTGGATGTGAAGTCCAGTGCATATACATGTTAATGCTATATGCTCACAGCACATTGAATATCCAAGGGGCATCTAAGCCAGTTCCTGTTGTATTCATTTTAAGAAACAGCATTTTTATAATACAAATACCACTTCATTTTTGGCTGCTCAATTCTTTTGCGCAATTTACATCCAGAGGTTAATTAAGCGTTGTTCTGCTGCTGTTGTGACTCCAAGAAACCGTCTTTTTCACCGCCAAAAAATACAATTTTCCTGTAGCATAATTCACAAACGAAGGTTAATTACAATTTTTTCTCTTGTTGTGTAGCGTAGAAAACACGCAATTGTAACACGCTACAAAACTATTAGTTTCCTGCTGCTCAATTCTTTTGCACAATTTACATCCAGGGGTTAATTAAGCGTTGTTCTGCTGCTGTTGTGACTCCAAGAAACCGTCTTTTTCACCGCCAAAAAATACAATTTTCCTGTAGTATAATTCACAAGCGAAGGTTAATTACAATTTTTTCTCTTGTTGTGTAGCGTAGAAAACACGCAATTGTAACACGCTACAAAGCTAGTAGTTTCCGGCTGCTCAATTCTTTTGCGCAATTTACATCCAGGGGTTAATTAAGCGTTGTTCTGCTGCTGTTGTGACTCCAAGAAACCGTCTTTTTCACCGCCAAAAAATACAATTTTCCTGTAGCATAATTCACAAGCGAAGGTTAATTGCAATTTTTTCTCTTGTTGTGTAGCGTAGAAAACACGCAATTGTAATACGCTACAAAGCTAGTAGTTTCCGGCTGCTCAATTCTTTTGCGCAATTTACATCCAGGGGTTAATTAAGCGTTGTTTTTGTGCTGTGGTGACAAAAATAGACCGTCTTTTTCACCACCAAAAAATACAATTTTCCTGTAGCATAATTCACAAGCGAAGGTTAATTACAATTTTTTCTCTTGTTGTGTAGCGTAGAAAACATGCAATTGTAACACGCTACAAAGCTAGTAGTTTCGGCTGCTCAATTCTTTTGCGCAATTTACATCCAGGGTTAATTAAGCGTTGTTTCTGCTGCTGTTGTGACTCCAAGAAACCGTCTTTTTCACCGCCAAAAAATAAAAATTTTCCTGTAGCATAATTCACAAGCGAAGGTTAATTACAATTTTTTCTCTTGTTGTGTAGCGTAGAAAACACGCAATTGTAACACGCTACAAAGCTAGTAGTTTCCGGCTGCTCAATTCTTTTGCGCAATTTACATCCAGGGGTTAATTAAGCGTTGTTCTGCTGCTGTTGTGACTCCAAGAAACCGTCTTTTTCACCGCCAAAAAATAAAATTTTCCTGTAGCATAATTCACAAGCGAAGGTTAATTACAATTTTTTCTCTTGTTGTGTAGCGTAGAAAACACGCAATTGTAACACGCTACAAAGCTAGTAGTTTCCGGCTGCTCAATTCTTTTGCGCAATTTACATCCAGGGGTTAATTAAGCGTTGTTCTGCTGCTGTTGTGACTCCAAGAAACCGTCTTTTTTCACCGGCAAAAAAAATAAAATTTTCCTGTAGCATAATTCATAAGCGAAGGTTAATTATAATTTTTTCTCTTGTTGTGTAGCGTAGAAAACACGCAATTGTATGACGCTACAAAGTTGGTAGTTTCCTGCTGTTCAATTCTTTTGCGCAATTTACATCCAGGGGTTAATTAAGCGTTGTTTTTGTGCTGTGGTGGCAAAAATAGACCGTCTTTTTCACTACCAAAAAATACAATTTTCCTGTAGCATAATTCACAAGCGAAGGTTAATTACTAATTTTTTTCTTGTTGTGTAGCGTAGAAAACACGCAATTGTAACACGCTACAAAGCTAGTAGTTTCCTGCTGCTCAATTCTTTTGCGCAATTTACATCCAGGGGTTAATTAAGCGTTGTTCTGCTGCTGTTGTGACTCCAAGAAACCGTCTTTTTCACCGCAAAAAAAACAATTGTCCTGTAGCATAATTCACAAGCGAAGGTTAATTACAATTTTTTCTCTTGTTGTGTAGCGTAGAAAACACGCAATTGTAACACTACAAAGCTAGTAGTTTCCGGCTGCTCAATTCTTTTGCGCAATTTACATCCAGGGGTTAATTAAGCGTTGTTCTGCTGCTGTTGTGACTCCAAGAAACCGTCTTTTTCACCGCCAAAAAATAAAATTTTCCTGTAGCATAATTCACAAACGAAGGTTAATTACAATTTTTTCTCTTGTTGTGTAGCGTAGAAAAAACGCAATTGTATAACGCTACAAAGCTAGTATTTTCCGGCTGCTCAATTCTTTTGCGCAATTTACATCCAGGCGTTAATTAAGCGTTGTTTTTGTGCTGTGGTGACAAAAATAGACCGTCTTTTTCACCGGCAGCCAAAAAATACAATTTTCCTGTAGCATAATTCACAAGCGAAGGTTAATTACAATTTTTTCTCTTGTTGTGTATCGTAGAAAACACGCAATTGTAACACGCTACAAAGCTAGTAGTTTCCTGCTGCTCAATTCTTTTGCGCAATTTACATCCAGGGGTTAATTAAGCGTTGTTCTGCTGCTGTTGTGACTCCAAGAAACCGTCTTTTTCACAACCAAAAAATACAATTTTCCTGTAGCATAATTCACAAGCGAAGGTTAATTACAATTTTTTCTCTTGTTGTGTAGCGTAGAAAACACGCAATTGTAACACGCTACAAAGCTAGTAGTTTCCGGCTGCTCAATTCTTTTGCGCAATTTACATCCAGGGGTTAATTAAGCGTTGTTCTGCTGCTGTTGTGACTCCAAGAAACCGTCTTTTTCACCGCCAAAAAAACAATTTTCCTGTAGCATAATTCACAAACGAAGGTTAACTACAATATTTACTCTTGTTGTGTAGCGTAGAAAACACGCAATTGTAACACGTTACAAAGCTAGTAGTTTCTGGCTGCTCAATTCTTTTGCGCAATTTACATCAAGGGGTTAATTAAGTGTTGTTCTGCTGTTGTACTCAGTAAAAGAAACTTTGTTTTTCACCGCCACAGAAGAAATTCTGTAGCATAATTCATATCCGAAGGTTAATTAAGCCTGTTTGTGCTTTTATATTCAGTAAAATACACAGAGTTTTTAAATGGCACATACAAGTCAATTTTTCCTGCCCATTTGTGGAGCGCAATTTATATCCAAGGGTTACCCAAGCTTCTTAGTGGGTTCATTTGGCGTCAAATACAGGGTGTGTATTTATCATATACAGATATCTTCATCAAACAGTGTCTGTACATTTTAGAACAAACAGTATATGAGACAGAGAGGTGGCAGGCTCTTCACCTGCGAGTGGCAGAGGCACAAACATTCCTGTAGCAGGTTGCAGCACAGCAAGGGGACGTCGCAGCAGGGGTCACTCGGTGAGGCCACAACTGCCGCTGTCATCTAGCGGCCGTGTACTGACTAGCAACCCAATGGTTCTTGATTGGTTGACTAGGTCATCCACTTCCTCCCAGATGACATCTGACAACCCCAGCCAAGAGTCGGTGGGAACGTCAGACACAACCCTTAGTTGGCATGGCCCGGGAGCGGGTCAGCGACCCTCACCTGTCCTCAACCCGCCTCTGTCCCATCCGGTTCCCTCAGCCAGAGATCTACTATGTGGTCTGGGCTCAGCGCCACTTTATAGCGAGGTTGAACAATTTGAGGAGGGCAGTCAGCAGCTACTTGGCAGCGAAGAAATGGGGCCAATATCCCCTGCTTCTTGCAGTAGACGGCAAAGTATAGATGTTGAGAGTGGCATGGGAGGTCATGTTGTGAGGGGTCAGCCTCTGCATACCAAGACCGGTGATGAGGACAGCAGTGACGATGAAACACAAATAGATGATGATGTAGCCGACCACACTTGGGAGCCGGGTGAGGCAAGGGCTTCATCATCGTCAGGAGAAGAGGGCGTCAGCTTGCGCGTCATGCAGCGACGCAGCCAGCAAGTGGGTCGTGTGGCCGTGAGTCAGCAGGATAGCAGCAGTGTGAGGTCGGGAGCCAAGCGGCCACGGGGTAAAAAACCCGCTTCGCAGGTCCAACAAATTTGCGGCACAGAGGCTCAGCGAGGCAGCGGCGTCAGTAGTCACTCAGTGCGGAGCGTTGACGGTAAAATCCGATACTCGGCGGTGTGGCAGTTCTTTGCTAAGACACTGGAGGAGCCGAATATGGGTATATGTAGAATCTGTAGGCAGAAAGTGAAGCGTGGCCAGGAAGCTAAAGTTGGCACCACGGCCCTGCGTCAACACATGCAGCGTCACCATCCGGTGGCCTGGGAGAAACGTGGCTCAGATGTGGTGGTTCATCCTGACGCCGCAGCAGCAGCAGCAGCGGCCAGTGACACGCATGCCATTGCAGCCAGTCAAGGCTCCACCACCTCTGCAGAAGGGAGCTGTTTCTCTTTGACATCATCTCCCGGTCCAGATGCTCCTGCTCCTCGCTACTCATGGCGCCAGCAGTCGTTCAGCGAGGCGATTGCAAAGAGACAACAGTATGCGTCCAACCATCCTAAGGTGCAGCAGCTGACCGTGCTTCTGTCCAAGTTGTTGGTACTGCAGTCCCTCCCTTTCCAAATGGTGGACTCTGCACCATTCAGAGAACTAATGGCTTGTGCTGAGCTGAGATGGAGTGTTCCAAGCCATAATTTCTTTTCCAAAAAGGCAGTACCAGCACTTCATAAATATGTAGAACAGAAGGTGGGCCAGTCCTTAAGCTTATCGGTTTGTTCCAAGGTGCACGGCAGCGCGGACGTCTGGAGCTGTAACTACGGTCAGGGCCAGTACATGTCCTTTACGGCCCACTGGGTGAATGTGCTTCCGGCCCAGGCACACCAACAACTTGGACAGGAGACGCTGCTTTCTCCTCCACGTTGTCAAACTGCTGCTCCTGCGCCAATGTCCGCCTCCTCCTCCTCCACCACCACCCCCATCTCAGCCTCCACAAGTACTGCTCCATCATACCACATGTGTAGGGCACAGCGGTGTCACGCAGTTCTACACCTGGCTTGCCTCGACGAACGAAGTCACACAGGGGAGGAACTGCTCCGCGTCATGCAGCAAGAAATCGATGTGTGGCTTTCTCCGTGCCAACTGCAAATCGGAACCATGGTGACGGACAATGGGAGGAACATGGTGTCTGCGCTGCACCGAGGAGGGATGGTCCATGCGCCCTGCATGGCGCACGTGTTCAATCTGGTTGTGAAAAGGTTCCTGAAGTCTTCCACCGATCTTCAGCAGATTCTGAAAATGGCCAGGAAACTGTGCATGCACTTTATCCATTCGCACAAAGCCAGGAACACCCTCCTCGAGTTGCAGCGGCAGAACGGCCTCCCCCAACACACTCTGATATGCGATGTTTCCACCCGCTGGAATTCCAGCCTGCACATGTTGGACCGACTGTATGAACAGAGAAAGGCCATTAACGATTTTTTGATGATCCAGGCAGACAGAAGTACTCCCCTGTGTAACTTTGATGTCAGCCAGTGGCAGCTCATGCGTGACACCTGCCGTTTGTTGAGGCCATTCGAGGAGGCCACGTTATTTGTCAGTCGCCAGGACTACGGGATGAATAACGTCATTCCACTGCTTCATGTCCTGGAACAGATGCTGAAAAATCTGTCTGGGCAGGGGACTGGAGACGTGGCGACTACATCTCATGGCCACATGAGTCCGGTGGGGACTGAAATGGAGGAGGAGGAGGAGGAGGACATTGGAGCAGAAGCATTTTCTGGTGAAATGAGTGGATTTTCTACCCAGGTGACAAGAGAGGAGGAGCAGGAGCAGCTGGAGGAGGTGGATGGAGATGAGGAAGACGAGGCAGATGACCCCGAGCACCATGGCAGTATACAGTGGAAATGGAGGCAGGGAGCCCCTCGGAGTCACTTGTGCAGATGGCTCGCAGCATGCTTATTTGCCTGGCTAGTGACAGCCGAATAGTCAGCATCCGGCAGAGGGATGACTTCTGGCTCTCCACCCTATTGGACCCTCGCTACCGGTCCAAAATGGGAGCCTTTTTCCCAGCTATTGAGAGGGAGGACAAACTCAAATACTATAGGGAAATCCTCCGTAATCAGTTGGCCGCTGCCTATGTGCTGCGGCATCGTCCCTCCTCTGACAGGTCTGACCGGGGGGTTCCTCAGCGCTCACGTACTACTGCCACGGGGGAAGGCGGGGGGGTAGGAGCAGTACCAGCTCCATCAGCAGTAACCTAAGTCTGGAGTCACTGATGAGCAGCTTCCTTCACCCGCCTAGTGAGGAGGGTAGTCGCCAGCAGCAGGACCTGGAGCAGTCCCTGAACCAACAGGTGGTGGCCTACTTGGACAGCACTCTGCCACCCCAGTTAGAAGATCCGCTGGACTACTGGGCAGCCAAACTGGATGTGTGGCCGCAACTTGCCGAGTTTGCAGTGGAGAAGCTGTCCTGCCCGGCCAGTATGGTGGCATCATAGCGGGTGTTCAGTGCGGCGGGGGCCATCGTTATCCCAAGGAGAACCCGCTTTTCCACGGGAAATGTGGAATGACTGACCTTTGTCAAGATGAATCAGGCGTGGATCGGCCAGGATTTCCACACACCAATGCCTTAGGCGTCAGACTACATCAGCCATGACTCCTCACCCAAACTGTGAGAAATGAGTCTGGGTTCAAACTACCTGCCTCAGCCACTATTCTGATGCCGCCACCCGCCTGATGCCACACATCTGCTGACAGTTTCTCCATCTGCCAACAACCATCTTTACCAGGGACTGGTATTGCCACCCACCTCCACACTGTGTCATTGTGCCACTGTCTGACCTCATGCTGCTGCTGTGGCTGCTGCCGTGACCTCCACACTGTGTCATTGTCCCACTCTGTGGCCTACTCCTGTTTTTGCCACCTCCAGAATGTCATTATGCCACTGTCTGACCTCATGCTGCTGCTGCCGTGACCTACACACTGTGTCATTGTCCCACTCTGTGGCCTACTCCTGTTTTTGCCACCTCCAGAATGTCATTGTGCCACTGTCTGACCTCATGCTGCTGCTGTGGCTGCTGCCGTGACCTACACACTGTGTCATTGTGCCACTGTCTGACCTCATGCTGCTGCTGTGGCTGCTGCTGTGACCTACACACTGTGTCATTGTGCCACTGTCTGACCTCATGCTGCTGCTGCCGTGACCTACACACTGTGTCATTGTGCCACTCTGTGGCCTACTCCTGTTTTTGCCACCTCCAGAATGTCATTGTGCCACTGTCTGACCTCATGTGGCTGCCGTGACTTACACACTGTGTCATTGTGCCACTGCCTGACCTCATGCTGCTGCTGCCGTGACCTACACACTGTGTCATTGTGCCACTGTTTGACCTCATGCTGCTGCTGTGGCTGCTGCCGTGACCTACACACTGTGTCATTGTGCCACTGTCTGACCTCATGCTGTTCCTGTGGCTGCTGCCGTGACCTACACACTGTGTCATTGTCCCACTCTGTGGCCTACTCCTGTTTTTGCCACCTCCAGACTGTGATTGTGCCACTGTCTGACCTCATGCTGCTGCTGTGGCTGCTGCCGTGACCTACACACTGTGTCATTGTGCCACTGTCTGACCTCATGCTGCTGCTTGTGGCTGCTGCCGTGACCTACACACGTGTCATTGTGCCACTGTCTGACCTCATGCTGCTCCTGTGGCTGCTGCCGTGACCTACACACTGTGTCATTGTCCCACTCTGTGGCCTACTCCTGTTTTTGCCACCTCCAGAATGTGATTGTGCCACTGTCTGACCTCATGCTGCTCCTGTGGCTGCTGCCGTGACCTACACACTGTGTTATTGTCCCACTCTGTGGCCTACTCCTGTTTTTGCCACCTCCAGAATGTCATTGTGCCACTGTCTGACCTCATGCTGCTGCTGTGGCTGCTGCCGTGACCTACACACTCTGTCATTGTGCCACTGTCTGACCTCATGCTGCTGCTGTGGCTGCTGCCGTGACCTACACACTGTGTCATTGTGCCACTGTCTGACCTCATGCTGCTGCTGTGGCTGCCGCCGTGACCTAGACACTGTGTCATTGTTCCACTCTGTGGCCTACTCCTGTTTTTTGCCACCTCCAGAATGTCATTGTGCCACTCTCTGACCTCATGCTGCTGGCTGCCGCCGTCACCTCCACACTCTGTCACTGATGTTGCCACCTGAGCCCTCAGCTTGTTTTTTTCCAGCTGTCGCTCGCATGACTTTATCAGGCTACATTCCCCCTTCAGTTTTTTGGTCAGTTTTGCCCTCTTAAGTGCCCAGGGAATTTTATAGTGAAGCGATTCTAAGAGCGGCGGCAGTCATGTGCGTGTCATACTAAAACACAACATTGTATGAAGACCAAACCAAGCTCCCTCTGCATATTTAACGTGATTCGTGCCGAAGTAATTCGGAATGCAGTTATTTTTTGCCGAGAAATTCGGCGAAGTGAACGAAACGAATTTCAGGAAATTCGCCCATCTCTAGTCACAACCATTTCTCATGATCTTGCTGCCTCTGTAGCCAATTCTCGGGATTCTCTGCTAACAATCCTGCCATGACTGATATGTATGACCCTTCTCCACCTGTTCCACAGTAGGGTACTAAAACCCGAACCTTGACATCTGCAGAGCTAGGTTTTACTGCTCAGTATCCCTTGAAGGATTCAGAAATAGAGAACAAATGACTGTGCAAAGTCTGGGCCCATTGTCATCTTAACCTAATTAAAGCCCAAGACAACCAGAAAAACACTAAATAGTTTTGCCCCCCAAAAAATGTTCTCTAAGTCCTGGTAAACTCTGAGTGATAAAGTGTGTGTATCTACTAAGAACCTGGGCCTTAAGGTTTCTTCTGGGAAATTTGCCCTGAGTCCTTCCAGGCTTGATAGATCTGTTGAGGGTCCAATGGCCCTCATAAAAGGGGGGTAATGTCATAACCATGGCGGTTCAGGCCATGGTGCAGCCCTCAGTCCATAATGTACGACAGAGACTTTGCTTTTGGTTATGATTGTATCTGTTTGCTACATGTTTTGGCACTGTCTGAACATGGTCTGATTCTGTCTGTCTGGGCTATGATTGACAGCTCAGCCACTCCCGTCTGGTTCTTTGCTAGCCCTAGGGCAGGGATGCAGATCATTCTGTCTGAGTGGTGAATAGCAACCGCCTTCTCCACTCACCTTTCTTGCCAGTCTGTTATAGTTGTGAGTGGTCTGAATGTCAGATGGCCGATCCTATCACTTCTTGGAGCCAGGTTCTAACATCCCTTAAGGAGACTTCTCCAGTGCTTTTGATAGACTTGTTCTTGAGCTAGCATTTTTCATCCTGATAGTTTATTTAGATTTCCTGACCTTGTGCCCACCTTTTTAACATCAGTTTTTTTGCCTGCCACTTTTGTAACTTTTCTGCTCTCTCTGGTTCTGACCCATTTTGGCCTGACTTCTCTATATTGTGTTTGTTTTTCTGGTCTTTGTTCTGTGTTATACTTTACCCAGTGTCATCCAGTTGTCACTGACCACCTAGGATCAGGCCAGTAAATAGGCAGGGACAGCGCTGGAGGGCTTAGCGCTAGGGCTCATTGTCTCTATGTTGGAGTCCTAGGGTCCCCTTACACATGGTCTGTGGTTTATGTTGATGTAGTCTAATGGCTTTCTTTTGGGCCCTAAGTCAGCCAATGTATAGGAAATAGTTTACTGCTAATTTTGCAAGGAGATCAGCAATAGATAGTCTATGCACAAAAAAGAGGGCAAATTAAAATTTGGTATATAAAGCAAAATAAAGTTAATCAACCTTGCTATGGTTGGTAATGTAGGTCAGAAAGATCAGAGAAAAAATTATTCGGGAATGTAATCAGGCAAGTCAGTGTGGGGTGTAATTTGTGTGAAATTGTTGTACCTTTAACCCCTTACTGACATATGAGTACATCATACTGCCGGTAAGGGGCTTTGTAGCAGGATTGCAGCACTAATTGCAGCAAACTGCCCCATCCTGCGCTGTTTGACCCCTTAGACGCCATGGTAAAGATGGCCACGGCGTCTAAATCATTGAGAAACTGTGCTACACAACATTCATCACCTCGATCGGGGCACCCGCGGCGAAATCGTAGGTTCCCAATCTGTTAGCATGGCCGCTGGAAGCTTTGTGAGTTTTGCACCAAAACCACTTTTGACGCCATATTCTTGTTGTAAATGAACTGTTGTACACCAAAACTAGGCGCATTATAAGCCGGGCATGACACTTTGTAATGCGCCTAAATATGGTGCACTGTGCACCCCTGTCGCGCAATGCGCCTTTTGAGGCGCATTACATATGTTATGCTCCTCCGTCGGGCAATGCGCCTCGATAAGCGCATTAAATATACTACCGATGATATGCTATGCGTCGCGAGACGCCAGGTTTTTTTAAAGTTTCGGACTTTCAGGCACACTTTACACTGATTTAATGCGCCTAAAACTGGCATGGATATACTACTTTTTGACATGTTACCCATATCGGCTATGTTTACCAAAGATTGAACGGCGTAAAAACAAGACTCCTGCAAACATGGCACAAGTACGTGGTTTTGTTTCACATTTTGCCCCACTTAGAATTTTTTTGCGCTTTCCTAGTATATTCTATGGAAATATGAATAACAACATTGGAAAGTACATCTTGTCCTGCAAAATAAAAAACCTCATATGTCTGTGTAGGTGGAAAATTTATGGCTCTGGAAAGGCGAAGAGGGAAAAAACGAACGTAAAAAAAAAAAGCCTGGGTGTTGAGGGGTTAACATGACAGCGATGGAAGCCTCATGAAGGCTTCCATCGCTGTCATGTTTTCTGTTTTACTACTTCCTGCCACAGGTAGGACGTAGTATAACCGCCATCTTTGAACATCCTAATGCATAAGGCTGTATAAATAATCGCATGCCCTACTGGTGAAGCACCCTAGGGGGACTCAAAATTAAAGTAAGAAAAAAAATGTTTTAAAGTTTAAAAAAAATTAAAAATTAAAGTTCAAATTACCCCCCATTCACCATTTTGAAAATAAAAAAATAAAAGAATAATGTAGTCACACATATTTGATATCGCCGCTTCCGAAAAAGTCAGATCTATTAAAATATAACCTCATTTAGCCTGTATGCTGGACACCATAGAAGAAAAGAATTCCAAGCACCAAAATTGCATTTTTTTTTTTTGGTTAATTCACGTTCCCTAATAATTGCAATAAATTCAATAAAAAAAGTTGCATGTTTTCCAAACTGGTACCAATAAAAAGTACATTTAAGCCCACAAAAAATGCATCCTCACTCAAGTCCATAGGTGTTAGTACAAAAATGTTATTGGTTGCAAAAAATTGTGCTGCCACGCAAATTTCAAAAATAGAAAATGTTTTTAAAAATAGAAATCATTTTTACCTAAGATCGAATGCCATAAAATCAAAACACCCACAAACATGGCACAAGCATGTTTTTTTTTGCAAATTTTGCCCCACATGATGAATGATGCCATTAGAAAGTACATCTTGTCCCACAAAATATAAGCCCTCATATGTCTATGTAGATGAAAAAATTAAAAAGTGATGGCTCTCGGAAGGTGTGGAGGGAAAAACGAATGTGGAAAAAATATTCCTCAGCATTAAGGGGTTAAAATATTAGCATACACACTTATTTTTCTTACCAGAATCAGAAGAAGAGCAGAACTGGGCCCTAGCTGAAGGAGTATTGATGTTGCACAGTATGCTATTTTTGACATGTTATAGATAATATGTGTACAGTTTTTACCGTGTGTATGTTTATGATTCAGGCTGTTTGGCTGTGTGAACACTGTGGTCACCATGCTGTTGTGTTGTGTACAGAGTTCAAACTGAGGAGCCCTGTATTGACAATCTAGGTGTAAGACTTAGGGTATGTCCCCACGGCAAGGGTTTTCGGCCGGTTTTTCAGCCGGTTTGCAGTTTTTCAGACCGCCTGAAAAACTGGCCGAAAATGAGCACAATGGTGCTCTATGCAAGAACTGTGCAGCAGTCCCCACTGCACAGGTTTTGCCGTCGGACGGTTTTGCGCTGGCGGTCCGGCGGCAAAACATTGTAGAAGCACAATCTTCCGTCCGGTTTCCCGACGGAAGATGTGCTTCTCAATGGGAGAGGGGAGGGCTCTTCTCCGCTCATCGCGGCCGTGAGGACGGGCGCAAAACAGGACAAATACCGGCTGGCAAACCGGACGGTATTTGTCCTGTGCAGTGGGAACGCGCCCTTACTGTAGCACCCTATAGGGGGGTTACTCTTTTTTTAGTTCATTTGCAATTTGAGCTCTGTTCCTCATCATTGAGAACTTTCAAGCTGATGAACTGTGCACAAAATGCAACCATACAAATGTCTATTTCTAGTCATTCTAATCTTTGAAACATGTCTTTGTTATCATAACCAGATACAAATTATGTCTAAACATGATACCTTAGCTTCAAGAACTAGTACACATGTATAAAAATGTTAGTATAATGTTTTATCTTTATCGGCAACAAGCATGGTGGAGGTGTTGGCCTTCTCCTGTCAGACACCTGTTCCTTTGTCCCCACTCCCCCACTACCTTTCCTCACCCTACCCTCCTTTGAGATGCACTCTGTACACATCTACTCCCCCCTCCTACCTCCTAGTGGCTGTCGCCTACCAACCTCCAGGCCCTGCCATCACCTTCCTTGAACACTTTGCCTCCTGGCTTCTCCACTTTCTTTCCACTGAGATACCCACTATCATCATGGGAGACTTCTACATCCCCATCGACACACCCCACTCTGCTGCCAGCAAACTCCTCTCACTCTCCTCTGCCTTTGGCCTTTCCCAGTGGACCTTTGGAGCCACTCATAAACACAGACACACACTGGACCTCATCTTCACCCGCTGCTGCCCCTTATCTAACATCGCAAACTCTCCCCATCCCATAATTGACCACAACCTGTTTACCTTCACCACACTCTCCACAGCACCTGCCCTTCCTGTCTCACATCTAGTACACCCCCGCAGGAACCACCAAAACCTTAACCCTCACACTCTCTCTGACTCTTTTACACCTATCTCTACCATATCCTTGTTTGATGACCCTGACGCAGCCACCGCAATCTACAACCACACAATCTCCTCCACTCTTGGTTGCCCCTCTCACACACAACAGAACCTGCAAAATCAACAGACAACCCTGACACACAGACTTCACTAAACAGCTGAGACGAGCTTCCAGAATTGATGAACGTTGCTGGAAGAAAACCCACTCCTCCACCGACCTGGCCTCTTACAAACAATCACTACATACAGATGCAGCAGAGTACAGCTTGACCGTGATATCACGGCTTTTCGTGTAATCTGCTCTGATCTGTAAACAAAGGCCATTGAAAAGCATTGAAAAAGTTGAGATAACAATGTGCAGTTTCTGTTCTGTTTAGTTCTGCTACATCTGTACATTTAAGTCCAGACTTACCTCAGCCAAACAGGATTACTTCAACACTAACATATTCTCACTGTCTCACAATTCCAGACAAGTTTTCAACACCTTCAATTCTCTTCTCCGTCCCCCAGCACTAGTGTTGAGCGATTATTATCGACAAAGTTGAAATGGGCAATTTTTTTTATTTGACGAAATTTTAGACACGATAATTTGGAAAAAAATCTTGCAAAACCATTTTTTCATGAAACCCCACCCCCTATTTATGAAACAGGGCCGGGACCATTGAAAAACTTGGCACTTCTTACCGATGTTTCACCCAAAACCCTTAATAGATTTTAAGCCCCAAGCGGGGCCTCACACTTTTTTCTCATTTGTAAGTATTTTTTAAGTTAATGACTGTATTTTCCCCTTTGAATTTGTAAAGTGCTGCGGAATATTTTGGCGTAAAAAATAAAATTTTATTATTTTTTAAATATCGCCCCTTTTGGGCGCTTCCTGTCTTTTTGGGGCCAGCAAATCAGCTTACGAATAGAGCGGGGTGAGATTGTGTCGACGTCGACGGGATGTGTATATTCGATTGGCTGGAAAAAACCATACCCGTTTTACTAAAAACAGCCCTTCCTGTTCTGATCAGTGTCTGCAGCTCCATAGCAGTGACGTGCCTCTGCCGTTCCAAAAAACTCAGCGAAATAAATTTTATTTCTTCCAGAGAAAGCTCTACTGTTAGCTGTTACAAAAAAGTTAATCAGAGATTTGAAATTTATGTATTAGGTAGAGAAATTTTAAAGGGGCATCACCCCTGTAAAGTCACAGGGGGGGGGGGGGGAGGGGGGTGGGGGGGGGGACCCCCCTGGCCCAACACAGACAAACTCATAAAGAATACGGATAAAGTTCACCAAGACTTAGTGTAGAATTGCACGCAATAGCTTTATTATTAACAGTTTTTTAATTTTAAAATTTTCCCGGATATTGGGCAGCCTGAACTTTAAAATTTGGATACACATTTTTCTATAACGCAGGGCCTTTGTTTGTGCAAAAAACCACTTTAATTTTCGTATACATTTCGACAGGTGTTAATTTATTTTGCCCCTTCCACCTTTGTTGATATTCCACCTTGCAGTTAAATTAAATCCCAATTTTGTGTCGCACAGGGTGATAGGTGCCCAAAAAAAACCTTTTATTTTCCGGGAAAACATTACGATACGTGTTTTTTTTTCACTTTTTTTCCCAGTCCCCGATTTTGTTTATAGAGCCACCCTTTCGTTAAAATTTAACCAGAATTGTGTGTTTCCCCAAGGTGAAATTTAAGGGGCCCAAAAAAAACTTTTATTATCCGTCCCTTACGTACTGTTTTTTGCACTTTTCCCAGTCCAATTTTTTGATAACCACCTTGCGTTAAATTTGAATCCGAAATTGTGTAGTTACCACAGGGGAATTGAAAGGGCCAAAAATACCTTTTAACCGAATCATTACAGATACTTTTTTTTTTTGCACTTTTGCCCAGTCCAATTTGTTTATAGACCACCTTGCCTTAAATGTATACGCAATTTGTATTACCAAGGTTTAATTGAAGGGGCCAAAAAATCCTTTTATTATCCCAATTTTACGATACGTTTTTATTCACTTTTGGGGCCACTACAGCTTTGTTCATTGAGGCACCTTTCACTTAAAGTGAATACACAATTTTGTATCACCAAGGTGAATTGAAAGGTGCCAAAAATACCTTTTATTTCCGAATAATTTCAGATACTGTTTTTTAACTTTTTACATACAGCTTTGTTTATTGAGGGACCCCTTTCATTAAATGTGAATAAGCAATTTTTTTAGTCACCACGGTGATTTAAAAGGGGCCAAAAATAACCCTTTTTAAAATCCGAAAACATTTCAATACGTGTTTTTTCACTTTTCGCATACGCTTTTTTTCATTGAGGCACCTTGCACTTAAATGTGAATACAGCAATTTGTGTTCCCAAAAGGTAATTGAAAGGGGTCCAAAAAACCTTTTTTTATCCAATACATTTCAAAAAAGGTTTTTTTATTTCGTACGTTTTTGACAGGGCAACTTTTGCATTAAATGTGAATACAGCAATTTTTTAGCACCACAGGGGAATTGAAAGGTGCCAAAAAACCTTTTATTATCCAATACATTCAGATAATGTTTTTTTTCCTTTTTGGGCAGTCAAGCTTGTTGATAATCTACTTTGGGGATTTTAAATTTTAATCCACAACTTTTTGTCACCAAAGTTGATAGGTGCCAAAAAATAAAATTTTTTTAAACATATACATTTCAGAAGTGTTTTTTTTCACTTTTGGCATCTAGCTTTGTTCTAGAGCTACTTTGTATTAAATTTGAATACAGAATTTAGAGTCACCACGGTGAATTGATAGGAGCCAAAAAAAAACCTTTTATTTTCCCGTATACATTTCAGCAGGTGCTTTTTTTTTACTTTTGGTCTTTTAACTTTGTTCTTAGGCACTTTTTAGTTAAATTTTAATACAGCAATTTTTATCACTAGTGTTGAGCGATTATTTTCGCAAAGTTGAAATCGGCACAGTTTTTTTTTGTTGATCGAAAATTTTTTTAAAAATTTGGGGGGTAAATTTTGGGTTAAAAATTTTGCATCTCTATTTAAATTGCCCATTTTCGGGACTTCCTGTCATTTTGGCGGCCAGCAAATCAGCTTACAAAATAGAGCAGGGTGAATGTGTGGCGACGTCATGACTGGGATGTGTTTGGTTGCGATTGGCTGGAAAAATCACATGACCTCGTTTTACATAGAACAGCTCTTCCTGTTCAGACTCAGTGTCTCTCAGCGTCTCAGGGCAGTAGGACGTGCGCTCTGCTTGTGTCCAAACAGCTCAGCGAAATTAATGTATTTCTTCACAGAGAAAGCTCTACTTTTTAGTTTTGTGATCTTTACAACTTAGTTAGATTAGAGATTGAAAGATTTTATGTAGTTAGTTAGAGAATTTTAAAGGAGCATCTACCGCTGTAAAGTCACGGGTGGGAGCGGGGGGGGGGACCCCCGCGGGCGGAACAAAAGACAAACTCTATAAAGAATACTGGAAAAAGTTCAACAAGACAGTGTAGACATTGCACTGCAATAGTTTTTATTATTAACAGTTTTCTATTGAAATATTTCCTGGATATTGGGCAGCCTGAACTTATATTAGGATACACATCTATTCTAGTAAACTGCAGGTCTCTTTGTTAGGTGCAAAACTCCACTTTAATTATCATATACATTTCAGACAGGTGTTAATTTTCAATTTTGCCCTTTTCCCAAACCGTTGTTGATATATCCACCTTGCATTAAATTAAAAATCCAGCAATTTTGTATCAGCACAGGTTGATAGGTGCCAAAAAATACCTTTTATTATCCGAATACATTACAGAACTTTTTTTTTTTGCACTTTTGCCCAGTCCAATTTGTTGACAGAGCACCTTTTGCAGTTAAATTTGAATCCAGCAATTGTGTAGTTACCACAGGTGAATTGATAAGGTGCCAAAGAATACCTTTTATTATCCGAAAAAACATTACAGATACGTGTTTTTTGCACTTTTGCCCAGCCCCAGATTTGTTGATAGAACCACCTTCAGTTAAATTTGAATCCAGCAATTGTGAGTTACCACAGGTGAATAGATAGGTGTCACCAAAAGATACTTTTTTTATTTATCCGAAAAACCAATTAAAAAATACGTGTTTTTTGGGGGATTTTTTTTCGCACTACAGTTTGTTCCCATTTTGTGATGGCCCACCCTTTTGCCACTTAAAAATGTGAATATTTTTTGCTTTAAAATTTTTTTGAAAATTGTCCCCCCACTAATGGGAATTTGAAAGGTGCCAAAAATACCTTGTATTATCCGAATAAATTTCAATACATGTTTTTCACTTTGGGCGCAGGCCAGCTTTGTTGATAGATCTACTTTGCAGTGAAATTTGGATACAGCAATTTTGTAGTCACCACAGGTGAATTGATAGTGCCAAAAAATACCTTTTATTATCCGAATACATTTCAGATACTGTTTTTTTCACTTTGGCACAGGCCAGCTTTTTGATAGATCTACTTTGCAGTTAAATTTGAATCCAGCAATTTTGTTTTGATTTGAGGATTTGAGAATAGCTGTGATTTGCCGTCTTTTAATAAGAGACTTTCCAAAACTCTTCCATACCTTTAAAATTTTTTATATTTCTGAAGTTGGTAAGCGAGCAAAGAGGGGGGTAGGACATGGAGGTAAGGGTACGAGAGAAGATGCTCCTTCCAGTGCTGGCGACAACACGCATGCCAGCGGATCGTCAGTTGCAGGACCGTCAGGCCTGTCATCGCTGGGTCAGGGCCCTGTGAATTCTAGTAATGAACACGGGCGCCCAAACTGCCTTCAGTGGATAATGCAACCGCATCCAGCATCTTACCTCCTCGTCCTCCCAGTCATGGCCACAAATTTCGTCATCAGCATCCGTCCAACATAAGGCAGCCCAAATGTCAACTCGTGTACCCACCACTGTTGATAATCCATTTATTGAAGACGTCTTTGATGACAAAATGCGGTTGGGGTCAGAAGGCATGTTAAAAGATCAAGAGGCCAAAGAGGATGATTTTCTCTGCTCTAACGCCCAGTTAAATGATGCCATCAAAGGGGGAGAAGGAAGCCGGTCAATCGGTAAAAGATCCTGCGGTCGCAACGCCTTGCAGTCCCTCTTGCTTGTAGCCCGCAGCTCTGGGTGCAGAATGTCAGGACGACGAAGTCACCTGTGTTGATGATGATGATGACGACATTGCGGATCCAACGTGGTCTTTTCAGCAGAATTGCTTGCGAGCGCTTCATAGTGGACAGGAGGAAGACGATGGGTAGTGGGCAGTACAGGTCCCGCCCTCAAAAAGGGAGAGGGCGGTCGCAGAAGGGCCCCCTGATATGATTCCACCAGCCACGGTCAGCGCAAACCCCGCTCCTCGCGGGACATCTCAAGCCTGGGCCTTCTTTGAGCAAGCCTCTGATTCACCCAGCGATGTCATATGCCGCCTTTGCTGTAACGCATAAGTAGAGGCAAGAACCTTAGGTGGTTAACCACCACCAACATGTCTAGTCACATGCACGAATGCATGAGTTGAAATGGAGGCAACATTTGGCCAAAAAAGCCCGACCGACGCCGGGCCTCCAACCACTGTCACACCCTCTGTCTCCCCTTCCTCCTCCTCCACCACCACCAAGCGTTCTTCAGCTGCCCAGTTCTCAGAGTCCCTGATCAGGATCAGCCTCCCCCTTCAGCCTCCACCATCGC
>JAODAL010038765.1:0-12500 GCA_025379985.1 Phyllomedusa bahiana
TTTTTGGGAAACCCTTTTTTCACAACCAGTTTGAACATGTGCCATGCATGGGCATGGCCCACCCCCTCCTCGTGCACCGGGGGCACCATTTCCCCCATTGTCCTCCACCCCGGTTCTGATTTGCAGTTGGCGCGGAGAATCCCCACACATGGATTCTTGCTGATAAGCGGACAGTTCCTCCCCTGGTGACTTTTTTTCGCCGGGGCAAGCCGGGTTAAAACTGCTGACACCGCTGTGCCCAAAATTTTGGGGTTGATGGAGCAGCACTTGTGGGGCTGAGAGGGTGGTGGTGAGGGGAGGGGGAGGAGCGGACATTGGCCGGGACAGCAGTTCGACAACGGGGGGGAAAAGGGGCATTACGCCCAAAGTTTTGGTGTCCCTGGGAGAAGCACTTCACCATGGGCAAAAAGGAGATGTACGGGCCCTGCCCGTATTACAGCTCCACAGTCCGCATGCCATGCCCTTGGAACAAACCGAAAAGCTCAAGGACGGCCCACCTTTGTTCTACTATTTGTGAAGTCTGGTTTTACTGCCTTTTTGAACAAAAATTATGGCTTGGAACCCCACCTCAGCCGCACGGGCCCATTATTCTCTGAACTGCAGAGTCCACCTTTTTGGAAAGGGAATACTGCAGTCCCAACAACTTAGACAGGATAATGGTCAGCTTTTTTGCAACTTAGGATTTTGAACCTACGTTGTCTCTTTGCAATCACCCGTTAACGACTGCGGGGGCCCCATATACGGGACAAGAGCATCGGACCGGGGGGAGATGATGCAAAGAGAAACGCTCCCTTCCGAGGGGTGAACCTTGTGGGCTGCTGCTTCTGCGGCGGCGGTTTGACCACCACATCTGACCACGTTCCCCAGCCACCGGATGGGACCGCATGTGTTCACCAGGGCCATTGTCCAACGTTGGCTCCCGGCCACACTTCACTTTCTGCCCCCCACATTCTAAATTTCCCATATTGGGTCCTCCTTTTGTCTTAGAAAGGGAACGCCCACACCGTTGAGTATCGATTTTACCGCCAAACCCGCACGCTGACTACTACCGCCGCTGCCTCCTGACCCCCTGTGCTGCACTTTTTGCACCTGCAAGTGTGTTTTTTACCCCGTGCCCGTTTGCTCCCAACCGCAATGTGCCCCCTGCGACTCAGGCCACAAAACCCCACTTCTGGCTCACGCGCAAGCTGAACCCCCTCTTCTCCTCATGATAAAGCCTTGATTCACGCAGCCCCCAATGGGGTTTTGGGCTACATCATCGATTATTGTTGCACTTCACTCGTCCCCCTCAGGGGTCACTCCCCACATCCATCTTTTTTGCCGCCTGAGGAAAAAAGAAGGGGGATATCGGCCCCCTTTTCTTCGCTCAAAGTACTGTGATGCCCCCTAAAAAGTTCATCTTGCTGTATAGTGGCTTTACCCAACCACATATAGATCTCGGCTGGGGGGAACCCGGGGGGAAAGAGGGGGGTTGAGGATGGGTTTTGGGCCCTGACCGCCCCAGGCCACCCAACTAAGGGTTTGTCTGACGTTCCCCACCGACTCTTGGTGGGGTTTGTAAATTATCATGTGGGAGGGGTGGATGACCTATCAAACATCAAAAATAGGTTGCTGGGGAAACACGGGCCCTTGATGACACCGGGAGTTCTGGCCTCACTGAGGGACCCCTGTGTACATCCCTTTTGTGTTTAAAACCCTTTCCCGCCCGAATGTTTGTGCCACTGCCACTCACAGTGAAGAGCCATTCTAAATAAACATCTTATTTACTCCCAAAGTCCCACTAACAGGGTTGGGTAAAAGCTTGGAATTTTAAATTGCGCTACAAAACACCCAAAAAAAATTAACGGTATGTGGCTGTTAAAAGAGTGTATTTTCTGAATTTAAAAAGCACAAACACGCTTAATTAACCCTCAATATAAAAAATTTTTCTACAAAAATCCAGCAAAAAAAGAAATGGGATGGGACTTTAAAAAAACCATTTATTTTTATGACTACAAAAGCCAACAAACCCTTAAATTTAACCCTTGGGTATAAATTGCGCTACAGAAATCACCCCGGGAAAAAAATTAACTGAATTGGCGTGAAAAAAAACCTTGTATTTTACTGACTACAAAAAGAAACACGCTTAATTAAACCCCTTGGTATAAAAATGCTACAGAAAAAACCCAGGAAAAAGTCCTTTCTTTGGGGTTTAAAAAAAACCCGTTTTTTTTACTTTACTACAAAGCACAAACCACCTTAATTAAACTTGGGTATAAATTGTGTACAGAAATCACAGCAAAAAAATAACTGGTATGTGGCTTGTAAAAACGTGTTTTTTTACTGACTACATAAGCAGAAAAAACGCTTAATTTAAACCCTTGGATATAAAAAGGCTACAGAATCACCAGGAAAATTTTTTAGTCTTTGGCGTTTAAAAACACCGTTTTCTTTTAATGGTCTACAATGGCATTAAACAACTTAATTAACCCTTGGATATAAATTGCGCTACAGAAATCATCAGGAAAAAATTAACTAGTATGTGGCGTTTAAAAATTCCGTTTCTTTTACTAAATACAAAAGCAAAAACAGGCTTGGACAACCCTTGGTTATTCAATGTGCTCCAGAACTGACCAGATGTCATTAAAATGTATATGGAGCAGAATTGGACCCACTCTGGACTTGAATTATAATACCCCACAAACTGAATCAAAAATGTAACCGAAGAGGAGCAGTCTCTGATTAAAGCAGTGACACCCCCCCAAAAAAATCACTGTTAGAAACAAATTTCATTCGTGTGAGATCTCTGCAGCAGCAGCTGCAGCACGGGCACAGGACAGAGGAGTGTGAGCAGTCAGCGGCGCGTCGGACTTATATAGAGCGGTAACGTACAGAATCCCGCCGGGTCATCTGATTGGCTTTCATCTTGAACATGTCTTTGAGATCCTCCTTTTTCTCCAGACTTCTCGGCACGTGTTTCGCCTCGTGCTTGCGGCCCATTTTGTCAATTAAAAAAACAGCTTTCATTTTCCCGCGACTCACCCCAAACTTCGACTTCGTTCAGAACGGAAGTTTTCCTGAAATTCGAAACGAAGTCCACTTCGTTAGAATCAAGTCACCCATCTCTAGTTATTTTGTTGACACCCTGTTAGTCAGGGACGAAGAGAATCATCTTTCTTTTTTACAAAAGAGAACTTGGCACTGGCTGGAGAGGTGCAATTGTGGATGAAGCCTTTCTGTAGATTTTCTTTGGTGTAGCCAACAAGGCTGGAACTCGGGCACAGACAATGAGTAGACACTATTCCTAGGAGAGTTCATGCTAGGCAGGAAATCGATGTTACAGTCATAGGACGGTGTGGCAGAAGCATTTCTGCCTGTTTTTCACAGAAGACATCAGCAAAATCCAGATACAGAGAGGGAAGACCCAGCAGTGGAGTGAATGGTGTCAGTGGAGAAGGGTTACATACCAGATGAGGTGCCACAGGGCAATGAGAGTAGCAATCTGGTTCCCAATGTGTAACTTCACCTGTTTGCCAGTTGAGCACAGGAGCATGGCACTGAAGCCATGGAACACCCAACAGAGGTTTAAAGGAAGAACGGAGCAAAACATGGAACACAATCTTCTCCTTATGTAATGCCCCTAGTTGGAAGGTCATAGGTTCAGTCTGAAACAAAATAGAGTCCCTCAGGCATTCTCCATTAATGAAGTAATCAAAGCAGACCACTGGACAACGGTACTTGGAAACCAGAGAAGTGTCAATGAAATTCCCAGCAGAGCCAGAGCCCACGAGGGCTATGGCTTGGAGCAAGGTACCAGGCAAGGAGCTAAGAAGAACTGGCATGGTCAGATGTGGAGAGGTAGTGTTCACACCAAGGGATGCTTTCCCATTAAGCCTAGGTAGGAGAGTTTCCTGGACACAGCAAACAGTCCTTAATGAAGTGCTCGGAGCTGCCGCAGTAGAAGCAGCGGCTCTGCTGGCAACGATGAGTGCTTTCTTATGTGGGCTCTATCCACTTGCATGGGTTCATCTGGAGACAACATTGTTGGAGGAAGTGGAGACCTCTGGAACACCAGAGCGAGGTGTGGAAGCCGAGGTCGTGCCTTGTTCCTCTGGAAATCCTCCTGGTAATGCCGTGTTCCTCTTGAGTTCATCCTGGTTGCGTCGTGTTCCTCTGTGGTTCCTCTGAGTCATGCCATAAAGCTGGACACATGTTGCACCTGTTCCTCCCACCATGCTTTGACGGGAATCCGAAGAAATTCTGGGGGTTCATTAGTCAATGCTCCATCCACATAGAGATGATGGTCCACCAGTTCCCTTCTGAGAAAGCCAAAGTTGCGTTTTTCATGAGTCTCCTGTCCGGTGAAGCCTTGGTTACTTCACTCTGGGACTAGAGAGGATCCCATGATGGCGAAAATTCAAGTGTTCCTGCAGGTGTTCCACAATGTCTTTGAGGAACCAGGACATGCATCTTTTGCTGCAGCTGTTCTGCTCCGCCTACATCAGGGCTGGACAATATGCAGTGCAATTCTACATGCTCTTCTCAAAACTTGAGTAGAACAATGAGGCTCTTGTTGCTCTCTCCTGGCAAAACCTTGCTGGGAGAATAAAGATGAGCTGGCCGGCTGAGACCTTCCTATTTCCCTGGATGGGCTTATTCGTTGGTCAATATGCTGCCTTTGTGGGGCCATTGCATTCGTGACATTTCGAATATCAGGCAGAGGCACCCTGGCAGAATTCATGGCCAGATCGTACTGTCATTATAGGAGGTGGATTCTCTCGACCACCACAAGCGGTGGTGTTAGTGATGTTAGGGCGGAGACTTTAAGCAGTGTCCTGGCTATCACCAGAGCCTGCCACAAGGCAGGTTGGGCTTTCTTCGGCAGGAGACTACCAGGTCACTACCTCTGACATGACTTGCTTTCGGTGGTGGCCAAAGTGCAGCGTGGTACAAAATCGATAGACAGAGGCATAGTCGGGGACAGGCAGGAAGATCAGTGCAGTCAGCAGGCCACATGGTCAGGAAACGATAGCAAGAAGGTCTGATACACGGAATATCGGGATAACCTAACACTCTAGAATCTCAGAGAAAAACACACCAACGGTCTGGCAGAGAGTTGAAGAAGTGTCCAAATTTAGGGTCAGCCCCTGGCAATTAGCCAATTACCATCGTGCTGACCCTTTAAAACAAACAGGGCCAACGTAAGCACATAGGAAAAGACCACAGGAATGCAGGAGCGGGGAGAGGTAAGTAAGAGGGAACTATGGTGCGTTATGTGACAAAGCTGCTGGAAAACATTTCTCTAAATGCTGTTAAAAGCACCTCATGCAAGATGTCCCCCATAATCATATACAGACAACAGAAATAATCTATAATAATCAGAAAATTAAAAACAGCTAAGAAGAAATGAATATGTATCATTCTGAGTTTTTAATTAGTGTAAAAAAAAAAATCCATGTGTCTAGTAAATGTATATTTAAACCAAAGTGGAATCCCCAGGTCCATAGAAAATTCTATGGCTGCTTCTTGTTTTAGTTTAAAAAAGCCACAACTCCCATTGTGGATGCAGAGGAGAAAATGACAACTATAGGAAGCAGTGACAAGGTTCAGGAAAATCAATGGTGGCACTTTCACTTAGCAGTAAAAGCAAGCAGATTGTTCGCCATTACAGTCAATTGTTTTGGAGGAGAATTCTGTATTATTTACAGTAAAATAAAAAGCTTTTGTATCTTCGTGACATTGACAATAGGCTAGAATCAGGGTTATTTTATTATTGCTCTCCAAAGAGTTGAACCAATGTAATACAGTAGTAGCTTTGAACAACTGAGTAAATGTTAATAGTTATAATTATATAACAATAGACCCGAGACAATGAAATTAAAACACACCATTACACACTGAATTGTCACTTTTCAGAAACACCCATCCCCTAGCACATTGAACCTCCTTTGGTCTTCAGAACTGCAGCAATTTTACATGGCAGGATTTTGCAAAAATGTAAATTATTCTGCTGGAGTATTGTCCCATTCAGACAAAGATAACTTCTTGCAGTTCCTGGAAATGAGACATTCTACAAGCAGTCTACTCTACCTCCTCCCAGAGATGCTTTATAGCAGCGCATCTCAGTCTTTCTTAGGCTATCATCCAAGGCTGGACTGGGAAAAAAAAAGCAGTCCTGGCACAAAACCCTCACCAGCCCACATACAATATCCGCTTACAAAATTTCCCTTGGTCACGCACCTTGCCACTTTCTAAAATAAACAACACTAAAACGGGAACAAAAAAAAAAAAAGTGGTGACAGAGGTGTTGTTGGCCCACTATTAGAGATGGCGCGGATTTCTTCAAAATTCGGTTCTGCTCACTTTGCAAATTTCCCGACAAATAATAACTTAGTTTACGATTTTACTTCGGGACGGATCACAGTTTTAAAAAAGCTATTTCCAGGATGCACAGAAGCTGCAGGGTGCTGTAGAACGTTGTGCTTGCTTAAATATGCAGAGGGAGCTTGGTTTGGTCTTCATACAATGGTTGTGTTTTAGTATGACACGCACATGACTGCCGCCGCTCTTAGAAATCGCCTTCACTATAAAATTCCCCTGGGCTACTTATGACAAAAAAACTGAAGCGGAATGTGCCGATTAAGTCATGCCAGCGAAAGCTGGAAAGAAACAAGCTGATGAGCGCAGGTTGGAAGCATTAGTGACAAAGTGTGGAGGTGACAGTGGTACAATGACATTCTGGAGGTGGCAAAAACAGGATAGGCCAAGAGTGGCACTATGACACGAGTATTCTAGGTCACGGCTAGCAGCCACAGCAGCAGCATGATGGTCAGACAGTGTCACATTGACTTTCTGGAGGTTCGGCAAAAAAACAGGAGTAGGCCAAGAGTGGCACTATGACAGAGAGTGGAAGTGACGGCGCAGCAGCATGAGGTCAGACAGTGGCACATATGACATTTGGAAGGTGGCAAAACAGGAGTAGGCACACAGTGTGGCACAATGACACTGCTGTGAAGGTATGGCAGCGCAGCATGAGGTCAGACAGTGGCACAATGACATTTATGGACTGGTTGGCAAAAAATCTGGAGTAGGCCACAGAGTGGCACAATGAAGAGAGTGAGGTGACAGCGGCAGCAGCATGAGGTCAGGACAGTGGCACAATGAAATTCTGGAAGGTGGCAAAAACAGCAGTAGGCCCACAGCACAGAGTGGCACAATGACAGAGAGTGGATGTGCGGCGGCAGCAGCATTCGGAGGTCAGACAGTGCCACAATGAATTCTGGAGGTGGCAATAACAGGAGTATGCCACAGAAGTGGCACAAATGACACTGTGTGGAGGTAATGGCAGCGCAGCATGAGGGTCAGGAGTTGGACAATGGACATTCTGGAGGTGGCAAAACAGGAGTAGGCCTCAAGTGAACAATGACACTGTGTGGAGGTCATGGCGCAGCAGCAGCATGAGGTCAGAGAGTGGCACAATGACATTTGGAGGTGGCAAAAACAGGTGTAGGCCACACAGTGGCCAATGACAGTGAGAGTGGACGAGTCGACGGCCGGCAGCAGTATGTGGTCAGACAGTGGCACAATGACATTCTGGAGATGGCAAAAAAACAGCAGTTTTAGGCCACTGTAGTGCAACAATGACAGAGAATGGAAGTGGACGGCGGCAGCAGCATGAGGTAGGACCAGTGGACAATGACATTCCTGGAGGTGGCAAAAACAGAAATAAGGCCCACAGAAAGTGGTACAATGACACAGTATCTAGGTCACGGGCAGCAGCCAAAGCAGACAGCATGAGGTCAGACAGTGGCAAATGACATTTTGGAGGTGGCAAAAAACAGGAGTAGGCACAGAGTGGCAAATGACAGAGTAGTGGAAGTGACGGCGGCAGCAGATGAGGTCAGACAGTGGGCACAATGACATTCTGGAGGTGGCAAAACAGGAGTATGCCACAGAGTGGCAACAATGACACTGTGTGGAGGTCATGGCAGCGCAGCTTGAGGTCAGAGAGTGGCACATGACATTTGGAGGGTGGCAAAACAGGAGTGGCCACAGAGTGGCACAATGACAGAGAAGTGGAGGTGACGCGGGCAGCCGCATGAGGTTCAGACAGTGGCACAATGACATTTGGAGGTGGCAAAAACAGAGTAGGCCCACAGAGTGGCACATTGACAGAGAGAGGATGGGTGACGGCGGCAGCAGCATGAGGTCAGGACAGTGGCACAGAACATTCTGGAGCGGTGGAAAAAACTGGAGTAGGCCACAGCGTGCTCATTGTCAGAAGTGGAGGTGACGGCTGGCAGCAGCATGAGGTCAGAAAGTGGCACAATCACATTTTTCAGGATGGTGGACAAAAACAGGAATAGGCAAGAGTGCACATGACACAGTGGTCTTAGGTCACGGGCGAGCAGGCCACAGCAGGCAGCTGAAGGTCAGACAGTGGCACTATGACATTCTGGAGGTGGCAAAAAACAGGAGTAGGCCCACAGAGTGGCACAATGACAGAGAGTGGATGTGACGCGGCAGCCAGCATGAAGGGTCAGAGAAGTGCACAATGACATTTCTGAAGGTGGCAAAAACAGGAGTATGACATCCTGAGGTGGTTTTTGGAGCACAATGACACTGTGTGGAGGTCCATGGCAGCAGAGATGAGGTCAGTGAGTGGCACCAATGACATTCTGGAGGTGCAAAAACAGGAGTATGCCACAGAGTGGCACAAATGACAGAGAGTGGAGGTGACGAGGTGGCAGCTGCATGAGGTCATACTGTGGCACATTGAAATTATGGAGGTGGCAAAAACAGGAGTTGACCACAGAGTCGGCACAATGACAGATGAGTGGAGGTGACGGCGGCAGCAGCATGAGGTCAGGACAGTGCACAATACATTCTGGAGGTGGCAAAAAAACAGGAGTAGGGGCCACGAGGTGGCAAAAAAATGACAGAGTGTGGAGGTGAGGGCAGGCAGCAGCCATGAGGTTTCAGACAGTGGCACAATCACATTATGGAGGTGGCAAAACAGGAGTAGGCCACTGAGTGGCACCAATGAAGAGAGTGGAGGGTGACGGCGTCAGCAGCATGAGGTCAGAAGTGGAACAACTTCACATTCTGGAGGTGCAAAAACAGGAATAGGCCACAGAGTGGCAACAAGACACGTGTCTAGGTACGGCAGCAGCCACTGCAGCAGCAAGAGGTCAGGACAGTTGGCCACAATGACATTCTGGAGGGGATTGGCAAAACAGGAGTTGGCCACAGAGTAGGCACAATGACGAGAGTGGAAGTGGACGGCGGCAGCAGGCATGTGAAGGTTCAGACAGTGCACCAATGACATTCTGAAGGTGGGCTAAAACAGGGAAGTTATGCCACAGAGTGGCAAATGACACTGTGTTGGAGGTCATGGCTGCAGCAGATGAGGTCAGAGAGTGGCACAATGGACATTCTGGAGGTGGCAAAAAACAGGAGTCGGCCCCCCCAGAGTGGCACAATGACAGAGAGTGGAGGGTTGAACGGTGGCAGCAGCATGAGGTCAGGACAGTGGCACAATGACATGCTGGAGGTGGCAAAAACAGGTACTAGACACAGAGTGGCACAATTGACAGAGAGTGGAGGTGACGGCTCTGGCAGCAGTTGAGGTCAGACAGTGGAACAAACACATCCTGGAGGTGGCAAAAACAGGAGTAGGCCCCAGGCTGGCACTATGACTAGAGAGTGGAGGTGACGGGGGGCAGCAGCATGAGGGTCAGAAGTGCCCAATCACTTTGGAGGGGCCAAAACAGGAATAGGCCACATAGAAAAATGGCACAAATGACACAGTGGGAGGTCACGGCAGCAGCCACAAGCAGCAGCATGAGGTCAAAAGTGGCACAATGACATTCTGGAGGTGGGCAAAAAAAGGAGTATGCCACAGGAGTGGCACAATGACACTGTGTGGAGGTTCATGGCAGCAGCGCATGAGGTCAGAGAGTGGCACTAATGACATTTGGAGGTGGGAAAAAAACAGGAGTAGGCACAGGTGGCACAATGACAGAGAGTGGAGGTGACGGCGGGCAGCAGCATTGAGGTCAGACAGTGGCACAATGACTTTCTGGAGGTGGCAAAAACAGGAGAAGGCAACTGAGTGGCACCAATGACAGAGAGTGGAGGCGGACGTCGGCAGCAGCATGAGGTCAGACAGTGGCACCAATCACATCATGGAGGGTGGCAAAAAAGAAAACAGGAGTAGGCCACAGGAGTGGCACACATGACAGAGAAGTGGATCGGTGACGGCGGCAGCCGAATGAGGTCATAAGTGGCCAAATCACATTCTGGAGGTTGAAAAAAAACAGGAATAGGCCACAGAGTGGCACATGACACAGTGTGGGGTCACGGCAGCAGCCCATAGCAGCAGATGAGGTCAGACAGTGCGCACATGGTCATCTGGACGGTGGCAAAAAAAGGAGTAGGCCACAGTGTGGCACAATGACCAGTGTGGAGGTCACGGCTAGATGCATGAGGTCAGTGAGTGCACAATGACGTTCTGGAGGTGTCAAAAAAACAGGAGTGGCCACAGAGTGGCACAATGACAGGACAGTGGAGGTGCCGGCGGCAGCAGCATGAGGTCTGGACGTGGCACATGACATTTCTGGACTGGTGGCACAAAAACAGGTGTAGGCCACAGAGTGGCACAATGACAGTAGTGGAGGTCACAGCAGCAGCAAGCATGAGGTCAGACAGTTGCACAATGACATTCTGGAGGTGACAAATAACTGGAGTAGCACAGAGTGCACAAATGACAAGAGTGGATGGTGACGGCACGGCAGGAACAACAGCATGAGGTCAGTGAGTGGCAACAATGACACTAGTCGTGTGGAGGTCACTAAGCAGCAGCCACTAGCAGCAGCAAGAGGTCAGACAGTGGCACAATGACAGAGTGTGGAATCTCTCTCTTTCCTCTCTCCGTTGTTGTTGTTGAGTGAGTTCCACACTCTGTCATTGTGCCACTGTCTGACTCTTGACTTGCTGATGTGGATGCTGCTGTGACCTCCACACTGTGTCATTGTTGCCCACTCATCTGCATCATGCTGTTTTTCTGCCGCCGTCACCTCCACTCTCTTCATTGTGCCACTCTCTGGCCTATCTCCAGTTATTGTCACCTCCCAGAATGTCATTGTGCAATGTCTGACCTCTTGCTGCTGCTGCTGTGACCTCACTATCTGTCATTGTGGCCACTCTGTGGCTACTCCTGTTTTTGCCACCTCCAGAATGTCATTGTCCACTGTCTGTCCTCATGCTGCTTGCGCCGTCTCTCCACTGTCTGTCATTGTGCCTCTCTGTGGCTACTCCTGTTTTTGGGCCACCTCCAGAACGTCATTGTGGCCCTCTCTGAACCTCATTCTGCTGCCGTGACCTCACACTGTGTTCATTGTGCCACTCTGTGGCCTTACTCTGTTTTGCCCTCAAGTATGTCATTGTGCCACTGTTGACTCTGCTGCTGCTTGGCTGCTGCGTGTACCTCCACACTGTGTCATTGTGCCACTATGTGCCCCTAGTCCTGTTTTTTCAACCTCCAGAATGTGATGGTGCCACTTTATGACTCATGTGCTGCCGCCGTCTCCTCCATTCTCTGTCATTGTGCCACTCTGTGGCCTAATCCTGTTTTTGCACATCCAGGATGTGATTGTGGCACTGTCTGGACCTCATTGCTGCTGCCGACGTCGCTCACTCTCTGTCTTGATCACTCTGTGGCCTACTCCTGTTTTTGCCACCTTCCAGAATGTCATTGTGCACTGTCTGACCTCTTGCTGCTGCCGCCGTCTCCACTCTCTGTCATTGTGACACTCTGTGGCCTACTCCTGTTTTTTCCACTCCAGAATGTCATTGTGCATCTCTGACCTCATGCTGCTGCTGCCATGACCTCCACTCAGTGTCATTGTGCCACTCTGTGGCCATACTCTGTTTTTGCCACTCCAGAAATTCATTGTGACACTGTCCTGCTCATGCTGTGCTGTGGCTGCTTGCCGTCACTCCACACTGAGTCATTGTGCCACTATGTGGCCTTCCTGTTTTTGCCACCTCCAGAATGTGATGCTGTGCACTTTCTGACCTATGCTGCTGCCCGCCGTCACCTCACTCTCTGTAATTGTGCAACTCTTGTGCCTACACTGTTTTTGCCACATCCAGGATGTGATTGTGCACTGTCTGACCTCTTGCTGCTTGCCGCCGTCACTCCACTTCTGTCATTGTGCCACTCTTGTGGTCTACTCCTGTTTTGCACTCCAAGGAATGTCATTGTTGCCACTGTCTGACCTCATGCTGCTGCCACCGTCACCTCACTCTCTGTCATTGTGCCACTCTGTGCCGACTCCTGTTTTTGCCACCTCCAGAATGTTCATTGTGCATCTCTGACCTCTTGCTGCTGATGCCATGACCTCCACACAGTGTCATTGTGACACTCTGTGGCATACTCCTGTTTTTGCACCTTCAGAATGTCATTGTGCCACTGTCTGACTCTTGCGTGGTTGCGGCCGCCGTCCACTTCACTCTCT
>JAODAL010038765.1:35000-38804 GCA_025379985.1 Phyllomedusa bahiana
AACGGGCACGGGGTAGAAAACACACTTCGCAGGTGCAAGAAAGTAGCAGCACAGGGGCTCAGCGAGGCAGCGGCGGTAGTAGTCAGACAGTGCGGAGTGTTGGCGGTAAAATCAGATACTCAACGGTGTGGCAGTTCCTTGCTAAGACAACGGAGGAGCCCAATATGGGTATATTTAGAATGTGTGGGCAGAAAGTGAAGTGTGGCCAGGGAGCCAACGTTGGCACAATGGCCCTGCGTGAACACATGCAGAGTCTCCATCCGGTGGCCTGGGTAAACGTGGCTCAGATGTGGTGGTCCATCCTGCCGCCGCAGAAGCAGCAGCGCCCAGTCAAGGCTTCACCACCTCTGCAGAAGGGAGCTGTTTCTCTTTGCCATCATCTCCCGGTCCAGATGCTCTTGCTCCTCGCTACTCATGGCGCCAGCAGTCGTTCAACGAGGTGATTGCAAAGAGACAACCGTATGCGTTCAAACATCCTAAGTTGCAGAAGCTGACCATTATCCTGTCTAAGTTGTTGGTACTGCAGTATCTCCCTTTCCAAATGGTGGACTCTGCACCGTTCAGAGAACTAATGGCCTGTGCCGAGCTGAGGTGGAGAGTTCCAAGCCATAATTTCTTTTTCAAAAAGGCAGTACCAGCACTTCACAAATATGTAGAACAGAAGGTGGGCCAGTCCTTGAGCTTATCGGTTTGTTCCAAGGTGCATGGCAGTGCGGACGTGTGGAGCTGTAACTACGGTCAGGGCCAGTACATCTCCTTTACGGCCCACTGGATGAATGTGCTTCCTGCCCAGGCACACCAACAACTTGGACAGTAGATGCCGCTTTCTCCTCCCCGTTGTCGAACTGCTGCTCCTGCGCCAATGTCCGCCTCCTGCTCCTCCATCACCACCACCATCTCACCCTCCACAAATGCTGCTCCATCATACCACATGTGTAGGGCACAGCGGTGTCACGCAGTTCTACACCTGGCTTGCCTCGGCGAACAAAGTCACACAGGGGAGGAACTGCTCCGCTTCATGCAGCAAGAAATCCATGTGTGGCATTCTCCGCGCCAACTGCAAATCAGAACCATGGTGACGGACAATGGGAGGAACATGGTGTCCGCGCTGCACCGAGGAGGGGTGGTCCATGCGCCATGCATGGCACACGTGTTCAATCTGGGTGTGAAAAGGTTCCTAAAGTCTTCCACCGATCTTCAGAAAAATCTGAAACTGGCCAGGAAACTGTGCACCCACTTCATCCATTCCTACAAAGCCAGGAAGACCCTTGCAGTGGCAGAATGGCCTCCCCAACACACGCTGATATGCGATGTTTCCACCCGTTGGAAATTCAGCTTGCACATGTTGAACCGACTGTATGAACAGAGAATGGCCATTAACGACTTTTTGATGATCCAAGCGGACAGGCGTACTCCCCTGTGTGACTTTGATGTCAGCCATTGGCAGCTCATGCGTGACACCTGCCTTTTGCTGAGGCCACTTGAGGAGGCCACGTTATTTGTCAGTCGCCAGGACTACGGGATGAATAACGTCATTCCACTGCTTCATGTCCTGGAACAGATGCTGAAAAATCTGTCTGGGCAGGGGACTAGAGATGTGGCAACTACATCTCGCGGCCACATGAGTCTGGTGGTATTTCTAACCAGGTGACAGGAGCAGAGGAGCAGGAGCAGCTGGACGAGGTAGATGGAGATGAGGAAGACGAGGCAGATGACCCGCAAGCACCGTGGAAGTATACAGTGGAGATGGACGCAGGGAGTCCCTAAAAGACACTTGCGCACATAGCCCGCAGCATGCTGATTTGCCTGGCTAGTGACAGCCGAATAGTCAGCATCCGGCATAGGGATGACTTCTGGCTCTCCTCCCTTTTGGACCCTCGCTAATGGTCCAAGATGGGAGCCTTTTTTCCAGCTGCTGAGAGGGAGGACATATGCAAATACTATAGAGAAATCCTCCGTAGTCAGTTGGCCGCTGCCTATGTGCAACATGGTCCATCCTCTGACAGCTCTGACCGGGGGATTCCTCAGCGCTCTCGTACCCCTGCCACGGCAGCGGTGGGTAGTGGGGGGGGGGGGTAGGAGCAGTACCACCTCCATCAGCAGCAACAGAAGTATGGAGACGCTGATGAGCAGATTCCTTCACCCGCGTAGTGCGGAGGGCACAAGCCAGCAGCAGCAGGACATGGAGCAGACGCTGAACCAACAGGTGGTGGCCTACTTGGACAGCACTCTGCCACCCCAGTTAGAAGATCTGCTGTACTACTGGGCAGCCAAACTGGATGTGTGGCCGCAACTTGCCGAGTTTGCAGTGGAGAAGCTGTCCTGCCCGGCCAGTAGTGTGGCATCAGAGCGGAGGTTCAGTGCAGCGGGGGCCATCATTACCCCAAGAAGAACCCGCTTGTCCACCGGAAATATGGAATGACTTACCTTTGTCAAGATGAATCAGGCATATGGATCGGCTAGGATTTCCACACACCAATGCCTTAGGCGTCAGATTACTTCAGCCATGACACCTCATCAAAACTTTGAGAAATGAGTCTGGATTCAAACTACCTGCCTCAACCACCATTCTGATGCCGCCATCCGCCTGATGTAGCTCATCTGCTACCAGTTGCTCCATCCGCCTACCACCATCTTTACCAGGGACTGGTATTGCCACCCACCTCCACACTGTGTCATTGTGCCACTCTCTGACCTCATGCTGCTGCTGCTGTTGATGCCATCACCTCCACACTGTGTCATTGTGCCACTGTCTGACCTCATGCTGCTGCTGTGGCTGCTTTCGTGACCTCCACACTCTGTCATTGTGCCACTCTGTGGCCTACCCCTGTTTGTGCCACCTCCACACTCTGTCATTGTGCCACTCTCTGACCTCATGCTGCTGCTGCTTTTGATGCCATCATCTCCACACTGTGTCATTGTGCCACTGTCTGACCTCATGCTGCTGCTGTGGCTGCTGCCGTGAAGACCACACTGTGTTATTGTGCCACTCTCTGACCTCATACTGCTGCTGCTGTTGATGCCGTCACCTCCACACTGTGTCATTGTGCCACTGTCTGACCTCATGATGCTGCTGTGGCTGCTGCCGTGACCTCCACACTCTGTCAATGTGCCACTCTGTGGCCTACTCATGTTGGTGCCATCTCCACACTCTGTCATTGTGCCACTCTCTGACTTCATGCTGCTGCTGCTGTTGATGCCGTCACCTCCACACTGTGTCATTGTGCCACTGTCTGACCTCATGCTGCTGCTGTGGCTGCTGCCGTGAAGACCACACTGTGTCATTGTGCCACTGCCTGACCTCATGCTGCAGCTGCTGTTGATGCCATCACCTCCACACTGTGTCATTGTGCCACTCTGTGGCCTACTCCAGTTTTTGCCACCTCCAGAATGTCATTGTGCCACTGTCTGACCTCATCCTGCTGCTGTGGCTGCTGCTTTGACCTCCACACTCTGTCATTGTTCCACTCTGTGGCCTACTCCTGTTTTTGCCACCTCCAGAATGTCATTGTGCCACTCTCTGACCTCATTCTGCTGCTGTGGCTGCTGCCATGACCTCAACATTCTGCCATTTTGCAACTCTCTGAACTCATGCTGCTTCCGCCGTCACCTCCAATCTCTGTCACTGTGCCACTCTGTGGCCTACTACTGTTTTGCCACCTCCAGAATGTCATTGTGCCACTATCTGACCTCATGCTGCTGCTGCTGTTGATGCCGTCAACTCCACACTGTGTCATTGTGCCACTCTTTGGTCTACTCTTGTTTTTGCTACCTCCAGAATGTCATTGTGCCACCCGACCTTTA
>JAODAL010038766.1:0-38803 GCA_025379985.1 Phyllomedusa bahiana
TAGATATGAGAGAGATAGATAGATAGATGATAGCATGATAGATAGATAGATAGATAGATAGATATGGGATAGATGTATGAGATAGATAAATGGGAAAGATAGATAGATAGATGTAGATTGATAGATAGGGATAGATGGAATGATAGATATGATATAGATAGATTAGAAGATAGATAGATAGATAGATGATAGATAGATATGAGATAGATAGTAGGATGATTTTATATTGGGGATAGATAAAATAGATATGGGATAGATAGATAGATAGATAGAGAGATAGTAGATAGATATGAGATAGATAGATAGGGGATAGATAGATAGATATGAGAAAAGATAGTTTAGATAGATATGAGAAATAGATAGATAGATATGAGATAGATAAAGATAGATAGATAGATGGAGACAGATAGATAGATATAGATAGATATAAATAGTAGATGATAGATAGATAGATAGATGATAGATATGAGATAGATAGATAAAATAGATAGATAGATAGATAGATAATGGGGACAGATAGATAGAGATGAGATAGATAGATAGTTTATGGGATAGATAGAAAAAGATAGATATGAGATAAAATAGATAGATAGATAGGAGACAGATAGATAGATGATATAGATAGAAGATAGATAGAAAGATAGATAGATAGATAGATAGATATGAGATAGATAAAATAGATAGATAGATAATAGATAGATAGATATGGGACAGTAGATAGAGTGATTAGATGATAGATAATAGGGATTAGATGGATAGATAGATAGATATGAGATAGATAGATAGATAGATAGATAGATAGATAGATAGATAGAGAGATAGATAGATAGATAGATAGATAGATAGATATGAGATAGATAGAGATGAGTAGGGCCTGCGTAGTCTCCCGGGGCCACACTGGGTTGGCACTAGGGCCCCTCTGCTCCATGTACACTTGTCTGGGACACCACATGTAACGACGCTTGTGCACAGAAGCTTAATATCCCGAGTGAAAGAGGAGACAAGGATTCCTGCAGATGATGATGTGTCCAGCAGGGTCGCTGACAAGGAGCTGACACTCCAGACAATAGCGGGGGAGCACATGATCCGGGTGATGAGCGACACCTGCACCGGATTAAGGCCGGGCCGCCCCGGACACACGATTAACAAGGATCCAATATCTGACATTATCATATCCATCACTTTACATTACATGCTCTGCAACTACTCCCAATCTCCAGGGAACAGCAGGGACAGAGCTTGATGGGGGCAGAGCTGGGTAGTATCACACATCACAGAGGCTTAGATACAGAAGACAGTATCACACAGGATAGGATTAGATACAGAGATTAGCAGACGGGATCACACACCAGGCTTGGATACCTCAGCTCGGCAGACAGTAGCACACACCAGGCTTGGATACTCCTGCTGAGCAGACGGTATAACATACCAGGCTTGGATACCCCAGCTCAGCAGGTAGTATTTCTCTCAACAGTCTTGGATACACTGGCTCAGCAGGTTGTATAACACACGACAGGCTTTGATACACTTACTCAGCAGACAGTATCACACACCAGGCTCGGATACTACAGCTCAGCAGACAGTATATCCACACACCAGGCTTGGATACACTGGCTCAGCAGGTAGTATAACACACGACAGGCTTGGATACTCCCGCTGAGCAGGTAGTTTAACACCCGACAGGCTTGGATACACCGGCTCAGCAGGTTCTATAACACGACAGGCTTGGATACACTGGCTCAGCAGGTAGTATAACACCCGACAGGCTTGGATACACCGGCTCAGCAGGTTCTATAACACGACAGGCTTTCTATACACCGGCTCTGCAGACAGTATCAGACACCAGGCTTGTATACTTCAACTCAGCAGGTAGTATAACACACGACAGGCTTGGATACACTGGCTCAGCAGGTAGTATAACACCTGACAGGCTTGGATACACTGGCTCAGCAGGTAGTATAACACCTGACAGGCTTGGATACACTGGCTCAGCAGGTAGTATATCACACACCAGGCTTGGATACACTGGCTCAGCAGGTAGTATAACACCCAACAGGCTTGGATACACTGGCTCAGCAGGTAGTATATCACACACCAGGCTTGGATACACTGGCTCAGCAGGTAGTATAACACCTGACAGGCTTGGATACACTGGCTCAGCAGGTAGTATAACACCTGACAGGCTTGGATACACTGGCTCAGCAGGTAGTATATCACACACCAGGCTTGGATACATTGGCTCAGCAGGTAGTATAACACCCAACAGGGTTGGATACACCGGCTCAGCAGGTAGTATCACACACCAGGCATGGACACTCCAGCTCAGCAGGTAGTATAACACCCGACAGGCTTGGATACACTGGCTCAGCAGGTTATAACACCCAAAGGTTGGATACACGGCCCAGCGGTTTTTATAACACCCGGTTGGAATCCCTCGAGGGAGTATAACACCCGACAGACTTGGGTACATGGCTAGGGTGTATAACACAGACAGGGTTGGTACAGGCTCAGCAGGTAGTTTAACCCAAGGGTTGGATAAAAAAAAAACCGGCTCAGCAAAATATAACACATGACAGGATCGGATACTCCAGCTCAGCAGGTAGTATATCACACACCAGGATTGGATACACTGGCTCAGCAGGTAGTATAACACCCGACAGGCTTGGATACACTGGCTCAGCAGGTTGTATAACACGACAGGCTTGGATACGCTGGCTCAGCAGGTAGTATAACACGACAGGCTTGGATACACCGTCTCAGATAGTTCTGGTAGCAGTAGGCCCAGTATCTTTCTATTCCTCTGTGAACATAGATAGCTTAGGATGCGCAGGTGGAGTAGAGATAGATGGATAGTGCCGCGGGCCCTTGGACTGACAGCCATCGAGCGGATGAGACAGCCTGTAATGCTGAGTATCGGGATGGGAATTGAAAGTGCAGAATTACAGCAAACATTTCCTTGTAATTCATCTTCGGAGCTCTGTGCCAAGATCACATTTGGCCGGGATCAGGGGGAGTAATTGAGCAGTAATGAACTCTGAGGTGTCCCGTAATTGAGGACTGAGCATTGCGCACCGTGCCAAAACCATAAATGTCTAAGAATTTGCGGGCGGATGCAATCTCGGCTCTATCTGTAAGTACAGCTCAGCGACGCTCCCTGTGGTATTCCCATACTATGAATTATAGAAATCCTTCATTAGGACTCTTAAGCTTTTATCCAGGGTGGGGGCGAGATACGTCTGTGACCCACTCCTGACTATCATATGCGCACATCTATCAGGATGGTACGTGGGCGTCTGGTTGGCGCCTCCATTACCTGCCATCAGCGGCCATGTTTATGGCCTAGGAGGGGGCCGGGACCAATCAGACGGCAGAATGGCCCCTGCGGCCTCGTAATGCAGGAAGATGAATAACGCTGCGTCTTTGGCGCCATATTTATTTACTTTGCAATCTGTACGATACGTCATTGTAAATCTCTGAAATGGCGGAAACAACGGCGTCAGCCATTTTATATCTCTGGCGCTGCTCAATGTGGCTAATGGCAACCAAATGACTGCCCAGCCGCGTAATGGACGCCGTGTCTCGCTGGACCCGCTCGGCCAATCAGGATCACCCGCCACATAGACATGGAGTACGGAAATTGTTGCGTAATCATCTGTGGTTCTGATTGGCCAGGAGAGTTTGTGAGCGGGGGAGCGATGGCGTGCCGGCTATAAATGGACACAAGGGGGTTACTAGTGACCCCATCTATGAATCGTACAGTTATGAGACCTCCCTTGTAAATTTGAACAGGCCTCCCAAAAATTAAAAGGATCACGCCCTTTCCCCCCTTTTCCAGTGGAGATTGAAGCATTGCCCTTAGCGACCAATTTAGAATTTAGCCCTTTAAAGTTTCTCAGGGAATGGTTAAAAAAAAAGCAGGAGTCTTTAGGGGGTTTTTAAAAGGGCCCAAATCCCCACCTGTTCTGAGAAAGTGAAAGCAAAAGAGTGATTGGGTTTTTATGGGGAAACCTAAAAAAGGCCCGATTTATGAAACCATCTAAAAGAAAAAAAAAAACAACCTCTCTTGCCCAAATCAACTAATTTCATCCCCCGGTTTCCCCGTATCTGGAACTGGATCCCCCAAATTAAAATTTTTTATGTTGGGTTCTTCAAGGGAACGCCCAATTTTGGAGGAACCCTGGATTCCCCCATTATTTTTCTCCCGTTTTGGGTTTTTTCATGTATCGCCCCCAAAAATGGAGAACTGGACCCCCCAATTTTTGTTTTCCATGTTGGTCTTCAAAGGGATTGTCCAAAAAAAGACACTGGATCCTCCATTATGTTCTCCATGTTGGTTCTTCATGTATCGCCCAATATGGAGACGCTGGATCTTCCATTATGGTCTCCATGTTGGTTCTTTATATACCGGTCACTATTTAGATACCGGATCCCCCCCGTAATGCCCCCCCTTTTGGAAAAGGTTGTAGTCGGGGGACTAACGGCCCCCTTTTTATGAAAACCTTTTCTAGGTTAAAATTTTACTTTTTTTGCTCATAGTAACCAATCAGGCCCACAGGGCCAATCAGAGCCCCTTTGCCCAAACCCAAACAGGGGCACATAGGACCAAAACAGAGCCCATAGAACCAAAAAGAGCTCAAAAGGGGACCAATCAGAGCCCATAGCAACCAATCAGGAAACATCCCCTTTATTTTTTTTCCCAAAACACAATATTAAATGAAAAAGGGGGTCCCTGGTTGCTAAGGGTTTCCCGAAAAGGGTTTATGGGGAACAGTGAGTTTTAAAAACCCAGACCGTTCCCCAAAAAAGAGGCCCCCCAATGGGAATGGCCCGGGGCTATTAAAACTTTTAAGCCCAAATTTTTCCTCCCGATTGGCCCTGTCCCCCCCCATTCCCAAAAAAAAAATTGCTGAGATGGCAGGGAATGGACCCCTTTTCCAAAATTATGCGCACACATGATAGTCAGTAGTGGGTCATAGCCATATCTCGCCTCTGCCTGCCCCACCCTGGATAAAAGCTTAAGAGTCCCTTTAACCCTTTCCCCCATGTTGGTTTTTTCAAGTATCGGGCCCCCCCAAGGGACAAAATGGGTTTCCCCCCATTATGTTCTCCTTTTGGTTTTCCCCCATGTATCATCCAATATGGAGACACCAGATCCTCCATTGTGTTCTCCATGTTTGGGGTTTTTTCCTTTTATCGTCCAATATGAAAGACAAATGGAAACCTCCCTTTTTTTCTCCATTTTGGGTTTTTATATGTATGCCCAATATGGAAAACACTGGATTTCCAATTTTGGTCTCCATGTTGGTTCTTCATGTATCATCCAATATGGAGACAAATAAAAACCTTCATTTTGGTCCTCCTTTTTGGTTTTTATATACAGGTCAAAAAAATTTTGTTACCGGGGTCCTCCGTCTCTGCTCCATGGAACTTCTAGTTGGTTACTAAATTTTGAATGGTAGAAGTATATTTTAAAACAAAAAGCCATTCTGGGCCCCCTTCCCACTTTTTCCGTCTTTCCCCCTAGACTAAAAAAACCAAAGGCCCTGATGGCAGGTAATGGAGGTACCAATGAGACGTCACTTTCCATATTCCGGGTAGAAAGTTCGCTATGATAGTCCAAAGGAAAATTTGGGGCACAAAAGTTTTCTCGCCCCCACCTTTGGAAAAAAAGCTTAAGAGTCCCTTACTTGTTTCCCTGTTGGTTCTTCAAGTATCATCCAAAAATGGAGAATGGGCTCCTCCATTATGTTTTTCCCTGTATCACCCAAATTAAAGTAAAATAGTGGATCCTTGTTTCTGATAATGTTTCCCTTTCCGGAGTGACAAAGGTTTGGCCCCCAAACCCCCCGCCCTTTAATGTTAAATTTAATGAGGTGCTTTTATTTTTTAAAGGGGAAAGAAAGGTTAAAAAATTTTCTTAAACGGTTTGGGTGGAAAAAATAAAGTGTCAGCGACAAATCATGTGACCGACGCCCGTGCTGCATGTCACTGTCTGTGGGTGATGGGGGACCTTGGCCATACCTGAATGGCCGCCATATAATGCGACTTGTCCCCGCCCGTGGTCGCAGATGACAGCTCCACAAGTGGGGGAAACATTGGTTTGGTTTGGGTCCGAAAAGGCGACCCAGCCCTTTTTCCCGAAACCCCCAAAATAACCCCAAGAACTCCCTATGTAGAGGAAAGGAATAAGGGGGGGGAAGCGGGTGAAAAGCCCCCTGAGTGATATAATTATTTTTAATAAACCCCTTTTTTATCCCCCCTTTTGCAGGTAAAATGGGCGGAAGGCCTCCCCTCCAAAGGGGTGATGGGGAAAAAACCCCGGAAAGGGGCCCGGGCCCCCCTGGGAAAAGGAGCCCTTAACCCCGGGTCGTCCCCAAAAGTCCATTTACAGTGACATAGCCCACACCGCCAAAAATTGGGGAAAAAAGAAAATATATTGTAAGGTAAACCTGGCCCCGGGCGGCGCCGGCCGGGGGGAAGGGGGACCACCCAAAAGCTCGGGAGGGGGGGGGGGGGGGGAGGCATGGAAATAGAGGTGGGGGCCCAATAATTACCCGGGTTTCAATTTGGTTTCCAGAAATTCCCGCCCAAAACGGTTTGGGAGGGTTTTAAAAACAAAATGATTTTTCAAGGACTTAAACAGCGGGGGAATCCAAGCACAAAATCTGTAAACCCCAAAAAGCCCAAATTTTTGGGGTGTGGATTTTACGCCCCATTTCATCCCCCATATTTTAAGGGGAGGACTTTTGGCGCATTTTCCCCCCTCAGGAGGGTTTACAAATTCCCTTTTTCAAAACCCAAAAAACATTTTTGCCCCCCCGGGGGAAATCAGTGTCGTGTGCACCGCAGCGTGGATTTTCCATAAGAAACAATGTGATGTGGATTGCTGTTAGATTTGGACATTGACTCCTGCTGAATCCCCTTTTGGAAAAAACCCCCTCTAAGAACCGTCAGACACCCAACCCAAAAAACTGAGTGTAGAAAAGGGGGACTTCTTTCCCATTGGGGTGTTTTTAGCACCCAAAGGGCCCCTCTGCCCAAAAAAGAAAGCCCATTTAAAAAAATTTTGATATATGGGAGAGGGCCCCAACTACAATACTGATGGGTGTCTCATATGGGACCCACAATAGAAGATGTATTATAATAGTTGGGGCCCCCGCCCCGTATACAAGACCCGCCTTTATTTTTTTGTTTAGGGCCCCTCCAAAAATCCCAAAATGCCCCCTCCCGTATTTCAAATTAAAGGGGCCCACCAGCCCTATAAAGGGACCCCCTCCCGTATTGATAGCTGGAGGCCCCTTTAAAAATAAAAAATACCCCCTGCCTGAAAGATGTTGGGAGCCCCCCGCCATGTTAAATGCCCCCTTTACTAATTTTATAGGTTTGGGAAACCCCCCTGCCATGTTTAAAAGCCCACCCAGTTTTTTTATAAATTGGGAGCCCCCCTGCCATGTTTTTAAAAGCCCCATCAGAAATTTTGATAGTTGGGAGCCCCTCTGCCATGTTAAATGCCCATCACTATTATGATAGTTGTAGGCCCCCCCGCCCCCCTTAAATGCCCCAATCAGTTAAATTTTGATGTTTTTAGGCCCCACTGCCCATGTTAAAAACCCCTTTTAGTTTATGTTGTTGGGAGCCCCCCCTTTCCAGTTAAATGGCCCCTCAGTATTTTATAGTTGGGAGCCCCTCTTTCCATGTTTAAAAGGCCCCATCAGATTATGATAGTTTTGGGGGAACCCCCCCTGCCCTTTTTTAAATGCCCCATCAATATTAAAGATAGTTTTAGGCCCCCGGCCATGTTAAAAATGCCCTTCGGGATTAAAGAAAAATTTTTGGGGGCCCCTCCTTTTTTTCCATGTTAAATGGGGGGTGATATTATGATATGTTGGGAGCCCCTCGCCCGTTAAAAGCCCATCGGGATTTTTGTTTGTTGGGGGCCCCCTGCCCTGTTAAATTTCCCCTCAAAATTATGATAGATGGGAAGGGCCCCTCTGCCCGGGTTTAAATGCCCAAACACTATTATATGTTGGGAGCCCCCCCTTTTTCCTGTTAAATGCCCCAATTTAAATTTTTATGATAGTTTTAGGCCCCCCTGCCCCTTTAAAAAAGCCCTTCAGTTTTGATTTGTTTGGGCCCCTTTACCAAAAATAAGGGTACCCATCTGCCCGAAAGATATTGGGGGCCCCTCTACCCTGGGAAAAATACCCATTCACATTATGAAAGTTGGGAGCCCCCCCTGCCCCTGTTAAATGCCCATCATTTTTTTTGAATTTGTTGGAAAACCCCTCCTGCCTTTTAAATTTCATCATATTTTTGGGTAGTTGAAGGGCCCCCCTGCCATAAAAATACCCATCATATTTAAAGAAAGTTGGAGGCCCCCCTTTCCCCTATAAGAAAACCCCCTTTCCTGATGATAGTTGGGGGCCCCCCCTTTCCAATTTAAGATACCCATCAGAAATTTTGATTTTGGGACCCCTCCCGGGCCCTGTTACATGCCCATCATTTTTTTGTTTGTTGGGAAACCCCCCCTGCCTTTAAATGCCCATCAGTATTTTGATAGTTGGAAGCCCCTCTGCCATATAATACATCAGTATTATGATAGTTGGAGGCCCCCTTTTCCATATAAAAAATAACCCCTCAGTAAATTTATAGTTGGAGGGCCCCATTGCCTTTTAAAAAAATAAGTTTTTTTGAAAGTTGGGAGCCCTATTGCCATATGAGATATCCATCACTATTATGATATTTAAAAGACCCCTCCCGCTATGTTTTTTTTTTTAAATTTTAAGGGCCCGCTTCCGGCCCCCGCGAAAAGGGCCGATGCTTCCCAATCCATTGTTTTGGGGGCCCCCCAAAGATTTTTGAGCGGGTGGGTGGTAAGGGGGCCCCAACCCCACCCCCTTTTAAAGGGTTTTTGTTTGGGGGGGAATAGTGGGAGGTTAAAGAAAAACCAAACTGGGGTAATGCCGGGCCCCCAATTGTAAATTTCACAGGGGAAAAAAAAAAAAAATCCAACAAAATCACGATGTCAAATAAAAACAAAGAAAAAAACTTGTTTGAACCAAAAGAAATTTTTTTCTCTTCTTTTTCTGAACCAGTCACAAAGAAAAAAATTGCATTTTTTTCGTTGTTTTGGGCCCCCCGCCCGGCCGCGTCCTGGAGATCTCACCGACACCCGAGCGAATTGTACAACTTTGCCTTTTTTTCTTCAAAAATTAATTTTTTTGTTCTTTCTGGCCCCAACCAAAAATTTTTTTTTTAAATTTCCCTTTAAAAAAGATAATACCCGGGGGAAAGAGACGACCTTCCCCGAGGAAACGGGTTTTTAATGATGGTTTTTAATAATAAGAGGGAGGGGAACCCAATTGGGGGGGAAAGGGGGGGTTTAAGGTTTACATTTTTTTTTTTTGTTTTTTACAATTTTAAAATTTTTTTTAATTTAAAATTTTTTACCCAAACATGAAGAAACCCGACCCGCCCGAAAATTTTAAATCCACAAGCAGCCTCGTGGCGTTTTATTATATAGAGTGTAAAATGCAATTGTCAGATAAGACATCTCTTTGTAACATAATGAATATCACCCAATCGTGATTTTTTTTTTAATAGTTAAACATTTTAGGAATAAAAGAAAACAAAAAAAAAAGGAGAGAGAAAAAAAAAGTCAAACCCAACTTCCAAAAAAACGGAATGTTCCCAAGGATTAAATTGAAATTTAAAACAGCAACAAAATTAAACTTTAATTCCCCTTTTTTCGTCTCCAAAAAACAAAAAAAAATGTCTGTACAAGAAAAAAATAATAAAGTAAAACTACAAAAAAATTCAAAAAAACATTCCCTTTTAAATTTAAAACAAAAATTTTTTTTTAAATTTTTTAAAACATACTGTGGTTAATTTCTTTGTCTTTATTTTTCAAGGATTTAAATTTTTACAATTTAAAAAGAAAAAAAATTTTAAAAAAAAAAAAAACCAAAAACAAAAAAAAAAGCCGACATGAACAAACCCTGGAGTTAAAAAATAGTTATTACGATTCTTTTTTAAACTTTTTTTTCCCATACTGTTAAATGTTCCACAGTGTTTGCATTAAAGATTCTTACAAGTTGAAAGTTTTTTTTTGTGTTTTTTTTCATATTAAAAATAATAGCATTTATTTCTGACTGCACAAAAAGTAAATTTCTGTTATAGCTTGGAAGTCTGATATACAGAGGCATCTTCAGAAGTGATAAACATTGCTTTATAAAATGCCCCCCCTGTCCTGCTGGGCGGACCCCGATCACACTGCACCGCATTGTCGCATTTCCACCTGGAAGGACAGGGAGGGGTTAACAATCATAATTTTTTTATTTTATATTAACCCTTCAAAACCCTAGGTATTGTACAAAGCCTACAAAAATGACCCTGCTCCCCCTCCCCTTTTACCCCCGACACACAATACTTGTCTCAAGAAATAGATTCAAATATTTGCTTTTTTGTTTTTCAGAACAAGCGACCATTTCCAAGTAACATAGATTGATACTTCTCTTTAAAAAAAAAAAAAAAAAATGCAATAAAATCAAATACAGTCATAATACCAGAAAAAAATTAGACGTAAAACATTTAATGAATTTACAGTTAAGAATATTTAAATACACATTTAAAAAATTCCGGAGCTGTGTACATAATTTCATTATATCAATAACGCTTTTTTGATAAGACCTCCAAGCCGCACCGTCCGATAGACAGAATGCTACAAAAAAAAAAAAAAAAATTATTTTGAGACAAATATGTTGCAATAATCAGCACCAAAAAAGGGGGGGCACTACACAGTGGAGGAATATACAGAATTTTTTTGTTCCTTTTTTTTGTTGCTGTTTTGCATTTTCTTTTTTTTGTTGTTTTTTTTTTCTTCGATATTATCTGATCCGTTCCAAAAAAGAATTCATTTTAACACTTTTTTTTTTTCAAGGGTAAGAAATGCATACAAAAAAAAAAAGAAAAAAAAAAAAAAACAATAAAAATCCCCCAGCACTTTTTAAACTTTTAATTATAAACCGATTTTTAGCAAGTTCAGTAAAAATTTTAACCCTATTTCACTTGTGTTTTACAAACATAAAGGAAAAAAAAAATGTCTTCATCAAAAACATATGCAAATCTAGAAACCGGTTACAAATTAAGGTTCTTCTGCATGATTCCAAGGGAAAAACAAGGAGAAAAAATAAATCTGAGAACTGCCCGGATTGTTGTTCTACTGCTCCTGCAAAACAAGACGGTGAAAGGAGGAAATCAAAGAGAAGCCAAAAATTCAGAAGCAATCACATTTTAAAAATTGTATTTTTTAAATTTTCTGTAGTATCAAGACCTTTACCAAAGACCACAATGATGCAAAAGTTTTGAGTGGGAATTTCGCCCCAAACATTCATGTATGGAGACCAAAAGACAAGCTAAAAACGCTGTGAATCTGATGTGAAATTAAACGCAAGCCTTGTTTTGTGCGAAATTTTATCGGGATCCCCCCTGTATTGTGATTAAAAGCGGACCCCCCCTGTATGTGCGATTATACCCCCACCCTCCTGATATGTGTGATTATACCGCAACCCCTCCGTATGTGCGATTATAAACCACCCTCCTGTATGTGCGATCTACCGCAACCCCTCCTGAATTTTCTTATACCCCCAGACCGCTCCTGTTTGTTTAAAATTTTACCCCAACCGTCCGTATGCGATTTTACCGCGACCCCTCCTTATTGGCGATTATACCGCAGACCGCTCCTGTATGTACGATTATACCGCAGACCCCTCCTGTGTTGGGGATTATACCGCCCGACCCTCCTGTATGTGCGATTATACCGCAGACCCCTCCTGTATGTGTGTGATTATACCGCAGACCCCTCCTGCATATGTGTGATTATACCGCGGACCCCTCCTGTATGTGCGATTATACCGCAGACCCCTCCTGTATGTGTGATTATACCGCGGACCCCTCCTGTATGTGCGATTATACCGCAGACCCCTCCTGTATGTGCGATTATACCGCAGACCCCTCCTGATGTGCGTTTAACCCAAACCCCCTTTATGGTGTGATTATAACCCCAGACCCCCCTCATATGTGTGATTATACCCGGACCCCCCGTAGTGGTGATTAACCGCAACCCCCCTGCATATGTGGATTTACCGCACCCTCCGATGTGTGTGATTAACCCCAGACCCCTCCGCTTTTTTGTGATTAACCCCGGACCCCCTTATGTGGTGAATTTTTTCCGCAGACCCCCCGCATGTGTATTTTTACCGCGGGTCCTCCTTAAATTTTTTATTATACCGCAACCCCCCCTGAGTGGGATTATACCCGCGGACCCCCCCCTGTATGGTGTGATTTTTAAAACCCCCGACCCCCTGCTATGTGTATTATACCGCGGACCTCCTGTATTGTTGATTATACCCCAGACCCCTCCCTTTGCATTAAACCCCCGACCCCCTCCCCCCGATGTGCGATTTACCCCCCGACCCCCTGTATTGTTGATTAACCGCGACCCCCTCTCTATGTGTGATTATACCACGGACCCCTCCTGTATGTGCGATTATACCGCGGACCCCCCTGAGTGCATTATACCCCCGGACCCCCCCTTATGTGCGATTAACCGCACCCCCCCGTTGTGTGAATACCCCCAGACCCCCCTGTGTGTTATTAAACCCCCGGCCCCCCCCGTATTGCGATTATACCGCAGACCCCTCCTGCATATGTGTGATTATACCGCGGACCCCTCCTGTATGTGTGTGATTATACCGCAGACCCCTCCTGCATGTGTGTGATTATACCGCGGACCCTCCTGTATGTGTGTGATTATACCGCAGACCCCTCCTGTATGTGCGATTATACCGCAGACCCCTCCTGTATATGTGTGATTATACCGCACACCCCTCCTGTATGTTTGATTATACCGCACACCCCTCCTGTATGTTTGATTTTACCGCAGACCCCTCCTGTATGTGTGTGATTATACCGCGGACCCCTCCTGTATGTGTGTGATTTTACCGCAGACCCTCCTGTATGTGTGATTATACCGCGGACCCCTCCTGTATGTGTGTGATTATACCGCACACCCCTCCTGTATGTGATTATACTATATCCCCCCCGTCTGGGTCCACGTACCTGGCTGTGGGTTTGCGTCTGTCCCAATGACTGTCCATAGTACGCAGCTTGCTGTCTGTAATACTCTGCCCACGCCATCGTGTAGTCGGGCTGGGAGCTAGGCTGAGACGGGGCGCTCGCCGCCTGATCTGAAATCATTGAACAAAAAAAAAAAAATTACTCCCCAAAAATTACAAATTGTGAAAACATCTGCTGGACGCAGAGAGGAGACAAGTGCGGCTTCCAGGAGAAGAAGAGGGAGCTCGTCAGGAGCGGCCGCAGGGGGACTCACTCTGCTTCTTGTAGTACTCCTCCCACGCCTTGCTGTAATCCGGCTGCGCGTTCTGCTGCTGACTCTGCTGACCTGCGAGGCACACAGAGCACGGGAGTCAGCAGACCCGGCAAAATACAGGAGGGGAGACAGCGAGGGGGCCGCACACACAGGAGGGGAGACAGCGAGGGGGCCGCACATACAGGAGGGGAGACAGCGAGGGGGCCGCACACACAGGAGGGGAGACAGCGAGGGGGCCGCACACACAGGAGGGGAGACAGCGAGGGGGCCGCCCCATACAGGAGGGGAGACCGCGAGGGGGCCGCACATACAGGAGGGGAGACAGCGAGGGGGCCCCACAAAAAGGAGGGAGACAGCGAGGGGGCCGCACACACAGGAGGGGACACAGCGAGGGGGCCGCACACACAGGAGGGGACACAGCGAGGGGGCCGCACACACAGGAGGGGAGACAGCGAGGGGGCCGCACACACAGGAGGGGACACAGCGAGGGGGCCGCACATAAAGGACGTAAGACAGCGAGGGGGACGAACACACAGGAGGCGACAAAGCGAGGGGCCGCAACAACAGGAGGGGAGACAGCGAGGGGCCGCACAAACAGGAGGGGACACAGCGAGGGGCCGCACATACAGGAGGGGGGACAAACGAGGGGCCGCACAACAGGAGGGGAGACAAGCGAGGGGCCGCACAACAGGAGGGAGACAGCGCGGGGGGCCGCACATACAGGAGGGGAGACAGCGAGGGGGCCGCACATACAGGAGGGGAGACAGCGAGGGGGCCGCACACACAGGAGGGGAGACAGCGAGGGGGCCGCACATACAGGAGGGGAGACAGCGAGGGGGCCGCACATACAGGAGGGGAGACAGCGAGGGGCCGCACACACCGAGGGAGACAGCGAGGGCCGCACATACAGGAGGGGAGACAGCGAGGGGGCCGCACATACAGGAGGGGAGACAGCGAGGGGGCCGCACATACGAGGGCAGACAGCGAGGGGCCGCACACACAGGAGGGGAGACAGCCCAGGGGGCCGCACACAACAGGAGGAGACAGCGAGGGGGCCCGCACACACAGAGGGACACACGAGGGGCCGCACAAAACAGGAGGGAACAGCGTGGGGGCCGCACATACAGGAGGGAGACAGCGGGGGGCCGCACATACAGGAGGGAACAGGGGAGGGGCCGCACACACAGGAGGGGAGACAGCGAGCGGCCGCACACACAGGAGGGGACACAGCGAGGGGGCCGCACACACAGGAGGGGAGACAGCGAGGGGCCGCACATACAGGAGGGGAGCCCGCGAGGGGGCCGCACATACAGGAGGGGAGACGGCGAGGGGCCGCACACAGGAGGGGAGACGGCGAGGGGCCGCACATACAGGAGGGGAGACGGCGAGGGGCCGCACACAGGAGGGGAGACGGCGAGGGGCCGCACACAGGAGGGGAGACGGCGAGGGGCCGCACATACAGGAGGGGAGACGGCGAGGGGCCGCACACAGGAGGGGAGACGGCGAGGGGGCCGCACACAGGAGGGGAGACAGCGAGGGTGCCGCACACACAGGGGGGGAGACAGCGAGGGGGCCGCACAAACAGGAGGGGAGACAGGGGAGGGGGCCGCACAACAGGAGGGGGGGACAGCGAGGGGGGCCCCACATACAGGAAAGGGGGAACAGCGAGGGGCCGCACACACAGGAGGGGAGACAGCGAGGGGGCCGCACATACAGGAGGGGAGACAGCGAGGGGGCCGCACACAGGAGGGGAGACAGCGAGGGGGCCGCACACACAGGAGGGGAGACAGCGAGGGGCCGCACATACAGGAGGGGAGACCGCGAGGGGGCCGCACATACAGGAGGGGAGACAGCGAGGGGGCCGCACATACAGGAGGGGAGACAGCGAGGGGCCGCACACACAGGAGGGGAGACAGCGAGGGGCCGCACACACAGGAGGGGAGACAGCGAGGGGGCCGCACACACAGGAGGGGAGACAGCGAGGGGCCGCACAAACAGGAGGGGAGACAGCGAGGGGGCCGCACCAACAGGAGGGGAGACAGCGAGGGGGCCGCACACACAGGAGGGGAGACAGCGAGGGGCCGCACACACAGGAGGGGAGACAGCGAGGGGCCGCACACACAGGAGGGGAGACAGCGAGGGGGCCGCACACACAGGAGGGGAGACAGCGAGGGGGCCGCACATACAGGAGGGGAGACAGCGAGGGGGCCGCACACACAGGAGGGGAGACAGCGAGGGGGCCGCACATACAGGAGGGGAGACAGCGAGGGGCCGCACAAACAGGAGGGGGGACCGCGAGGGGGCCCCACAACAGGGGGAAAACAGCGAGGGGGCCGCACACACAGGAGGGAGACAGCGAGGGGGCCGCACACACAGGAGGGGAGACAGCGAGGGGGCCGCACACACAGGAGGGGAGACAGCGAGGGGGCCGCACACACAGGAGGGGAGACAGCGAGGGGCCGCACACACAGGAGGGGAGACAGCGAGGGGGCCGCACACACAGGAGGGGACACAGCGAGGGGGCCGCACACACAGGAGGGGAGACAGCGAGGGGGCCGCACATACAGGAGGGGAGACAGCGAGGGGGCCGCACATACAGGAGGGGAGACAGCGAGGGGGCCGCACATACAGGAGGGCAGACAGCGAGGGGGCCGCACACACAGGAGGGCAGACAGCGAGGGGGCCGCACACACAGGAGGGGATCACAGTATAATCATAGCCACAGGAGGGGAGACAGCGAGGGGGCCGCACACACAGGAGGGGAGACAGCGAGGGGGCCGCACACACAGGAGGGGAGACAGCGAGGGGGCCGCACACACAGGAGGGCAGACAGCGAGGGGGCCGCACACACAGGAGGGGACACAGCGAGGGGGCCGCACATACAGGAGGGGAGACAGCGAGGGGCCGCACACACAGGAGGGGAGACAGCGAGGGGGCCGCACACACAGGAGGGGAGACAGCGAGGGGGCCGCACACACAGGAGGGGAGACAGCGAGGGGGCCGCACATACAGGAGGGGCCGCGGTATAATCACACATACAGGAGGGGATCACAGTATAATCATAGCCACAGGAGGAGCAGACAGTACATTTACAGTGTCACAGATTAAAGTGATTAGTCAATGGGTGCCGGATGGATTGGTCATGTCTGTCCCGTATCTAGGGGTCGGCCATTGATGCAGCAGACGTGGCCAATCCATCCGGCGAGCGGCCCATGGCCCTTGTGGTCAGGGCTCAGTGACCGGTTCTCACAGTCTTCTCCGCTATGACACAGGAGCATTTGGTGCTCAGCAATTTTACCCCAATTTATATCATCTTAAAAATAAATCCTTGAAGCCTGAGCCTCAGTGGCCATGGAAACAGGCGGCCGAGCTCTGCGCTCGCTGACCAGCACCGGCCGCCCAGAAATTAGACGTCATCACAAGAACTTTAAATCGGGAAATGATCCCCGTGTCAGCGCTCGGCTCCGCCCGACAGCTCATGTGTCACAGCAGCAGCAAGAGAATCCGACCGACGATGGATCGGTCACGTGACGGCGCCTGATGGACCCCACCGGCTTCCAATGGGGTCAGTCTGTGGGTCCATCACTCTCCGGAGAGAGGAGCGTGCTGCGCCATTTACTCTGTTACATGTGATGGATTGTATGACGGAGCCTCCCCACAAACCTGAACGGAGCCATACAGCAGTTACTGGGGGCGACGCGATTCCTTCCTCTCCGGTGGCTTCCGGGTGCTATTTAGGCTCCGTTCACATTGGCATCAGAGGCTCCCAAATAAAAAACCCAGCGTGGCATGTTTTATGCTAAAATGGTGGATGCTGTGATGAATCCCAACAGAACCCATTATAGGTCAACGCCGCAAGGGTCTGTCGTGGGGGTGATTTGGTTCTCTGTCATTATCAGTTTATGAAACGTAAGTGTGAACAGCGCCATAGTCTGTCAAAGCGAAAAACAAACAAACCCCTGGGAATTTAAGCAGAAACTTTAGAGCCCACCAAGCAGGCTCGAAACGCGTTTGGTCTTTGATTTTAATTAGGTTTAATCAAGAGATAAACAAGTCTGTATTTTTATGATTGCTGGAAGATATATTTTCATTGAGGCAAATGTAGAAACCTGGAAAGCCCAATTATCCACCGCGCCCTCCATGTAGATCGGGTCAGTCTGCTCCATCACTAGTACAAGTCCTGCTCCGAACCATCAGACGCCAGATTACAGGAATCTTTGCGGCAGTCCACACCAGACTGCTTTATTTTAGGCTGCACGCCCCTCGCTGACTCCATAATGGTGCGCCTGCCGCTATGTACAGGCTATAGGGTCGCGCTGCCCGTCCCCCTCGGATGTGACCTTCAGCGTCAGCTGCCGTATCACAAGAAATGGTCTTTTATCTGCGCTAAGAGCCTTTTCTCAGCTCCACTAAAAGGGGTCATTGCACTCCGGGAAGAGGGAAAGTCTCCTGAAGGTCTGCACACGGACACATTACACGGCAGCGGTGTGACCGCTCTGCCCGCCGCTCCTCACCTGGCCACCATTAAGAAGAAAATGGGCTGAAGAGCTGAGCGCAGCTCCGGAGGATGAGGAATCGCTGTGATCAGAAAATGGGCTGAAGAGCTGAGCGCAGCTCCGGAGGATGAGGAATCGCTGTGATCAGAAAATGGGCTGAAGAGCTGAGCGCAGCTCCGGAGGATGAGGAATCGCTGTGATCAGAAAATGGGCTGAAGAGCTGAGCGCAGCTCCGGAGGATGAGGAATTCGCTTGTTGATCTAGAAAATGGGCTGAAGAGCTGAGCGCAGCTCCGGAGGAAGAGGAATCGCTGTGATCAGAAAAGGGGCGAACACAAAAGACGACAAGGACTCCATGTATAGTATTGTCACAGGGGTCACCCTATCATTCAACTTCTATCACCTCTCCCCAGGGAGCAGCACTGATGGCAAGAAGAGGGCTCCACCAGCCGCAGTCACCGCTCCATTCAGTCTACGGGACCGACAGGCGAGTCCAGGACTCTGTTACTGGAGTCAAAGGAGTTGTCTGGGATTAGCTGGACGATGGGGATGGATTCCCATGGAGCGGTGGTCAGGCACGCTCAGAACTGAGGGGCTTAAAGGGGTTGTCCATGAATAGCAAAACATGCCGGCTTTCTTTTAAAAACAGCACCTCCTCTGTCACAGTCTGTGCCAGGAATTGAGCCCCGGCCCTTTAAAAGAAAATTAGGGTTGAAGCAATATCAACACATCCTGACCAGAGGTTGGCGCTATTTCTAAAAAAGGGAAAGAGCCATGTTTTTCAAACCCTGGACAACCTTTTTTTTAAACCTATTTATTCTACTTGCCCGGTGCCCTCGCCCTGGGGCTTTTTGCCCCGAACACCCTTGACCCTGTCCGACCGCCCCCCTTTTCCCCTTTTGCCCAAAAATTAAAAACCGCTCTTTTTTAAAACGCCCCCCCTTAGGGAGGGCCTAAATGAGCTGTTTTGGAGGCGAATGGGGGCCCCGAGTACAATCCAGGCACTTCGTGACAATAGTGGGGGGGTTTTAAATATACATTGATTTTTCTTGCATAACGCCCCTGGCCCCCTGGGGTTTGTCAAGGGTTTACTGCAGCTTAGCACTATTGAATCTAATAGAGCCAAGCTGCAATACCAGGCGTATCCTATGACAGTGGGAGCACTGTTTTAAAAAATAAAGTTGCTTTTGTTGCATAAACAGCACCTCACCTGCCTGCAGGTTGTCAATGGTACTGCAGCTTAGTGCTATTGAACCCAGCGCAAACGGGGGTTTTCATGTGACGGGGGCAGGTTTTAAAAATAAAGTTGTTTTGGGGTTGATTTAAAACAGCACTCACCTGCCTCAGGTTGTCGGGGGTTTTTTTCGCAAGCTTATTGAAGCTGATGGGGCTGAGCTGCAATACCAGGCGTGTCCTGTGACCGTGGTGGCAGTGTTTTAGGAGGTAAGCAGCCATGTTTTTCTAATCGTGGACAAGCCCTTTAAGGTTATAAGCATTAACCCCTTGCATAGCTCTGCACTCCGAGTGTCCACCTATTGCAGATCGGTGCAGTCACAGAATACAGATGGACCTCAATGGGAGGAATCCCAAACTAGAGGGGGGGGGGGGGGGGGGAAAAGGAACAAGCTGGGCTCCAGGCGCGGGTTAAGAGTTGACCGTTGCCACAAGTCAGGGCGAGGTCCCTTTATCAATGAGCCAGGGTCACGTCGAGCGCCCACCTGCCAATTCCCACAATAGGGACCTCAATCAATGGCCTTTCTTTGGGAAGTCATTGAGGGACACGCCAATTAATGGACTGCAGGCCGGCATGTTTAACCTCATTGGAGGCTTTATGTATGTGCTGAAGGGGTCTGTAAGGGGCAAAAAAACCTCAATGTTTAGACGCGATTTACAAGAGGGGGGGGGGGGGGGGGGGGTTCTCGCTCAATTTGTTATCCAGTTGGGAGCTGAAGAGTTACAGACGCTCTCGCCGCGCGCACATGACGATCAGTGGAACAAAGGACCCGGGATAGGATCGTTTCCCCAAATAATTTTGTGGAAGGGTTACGCGCAAAAAATCGACCCCCACCCCAGTTGCTTCCTATATCCCTCTCTGCGGGACGCCCCGGCCCGGATCAATATCTCATCCTCCGCTCGCGAATTTTAAATTCCTAGGCTCGGGGGCCCCGGGAGAGAGCCCCCTCAAAAGGTTTTGATGACTACCTCGCCTATCGGGTTGCTAAACGCCTGCTTCACGCCTCGACGACTCTGCTGTGCTGGGGAAAATGGCTGCCTCAGGAGGACGGGAAAACCGAAATTTTAAACCCCGGCACCGACGCCTGTGCATCAGCCGGGGACACCAGGGGGGGAGCAGCCGGAGGGGGGAAAAACATTCACAATTCAGTCTATGTACTCCTTATTTAAAAGGTTGTTTTGCCCTTTTTAAATAGGAATCCATCAAAGTCTGTATTTTTGGCCCCCCCAGGGGTAAAAAGGGGCCCCCAAAAGAATCTTCAGAAGGAGACCCGGGTTTAGACTTGTACACACCTCCTTTTGTTCTATGGGAGTTCGAGTATGACAAACACAGTCCCCCCCCGAGGGAAAAACCCCCATAAAACAGAATGGAGAACACAGCGCTCCCCTGACTGGGAACTCCCATAGAAGAGAAGGGAGAACAAAAAGCGCTCCCCCTGTACGGAAAAATCCCATAGAAAGAATGGGGGGAACACAGCGCTCCCCTTGAGGGAACTCCCATTAGAAACAGTTTTGGGAGGAACCAGCGTCCCTTTTGGGGAACTCCAAAACAAAGGGAAAACAAAAACCCTTTCCCTGTTTTTGGAACTCCCATAGACCAAATGGAGAACACAGCGCTCCCCCTGTCCCTGGGAACCCCATAGAAAACAGAATAGAACACAGCGCTCCCCCTTACTGGGAAAAACTCCCATAAAAGGAGAAGGGGAACACGGGCCCCCCCGTCCCCATAGACAAATGGAAAACAGGCTCCCCCTGTACTGGGAACTCCATAAAACAAATGGAGAAAAAGGCCCCCCTTTTACTGGGATCCTTTAAAGTTTGAAGACAAGGTGGGGCCCCCCTATTAATTGGGAAAACGGCTTCCCAGACCAAGGGAACAAATTTGGGCAACCCTCCCTTTTGTCCCATAGTTGAGGCCCCGTTGTTGGGTTCCCTGTGAGTTGAACCAGCCCCCCTTTTACTCCCCAGAAGGGGGGAACCCTTTAATTTCCTGTGGGGGGGCGCGCTCCTCTATACGGCGGCGATGCTACTTGTATTGCATTGCATCAGACATGGCCCGGGTCAGGTATAATCCGCAGCCGCACCTCGAGCGGGGGCCGCTGTGTGGGAGTAACGAGGGGGCCGCCTCCGCCGCACGTGATCATTTCACCTTGGAAACGATGAATAGAGAGAAGATGAGAATAGAGGAGTGCGGAGACGAATGGCCATTAATGTACGGAAATCCCGGTCATGGGCCCTCATCAGCACAAACCCGCAAATGCAAAAAAGCGGCTGAGGAGAGCGCGTTTATCAGACCTATGGGAAATACAATGCCCGAGGTCAAAAACAAATAAGCAATGAGTGGGTGCAAATTAAGAGTAGGAACCCACCTGGGAGCTGCTGGGTAGGCTGCTGCCACGCTTGGGAAAAAGGGTACCCCAACCCTGTTTTTACGAAGCCCGAGGACCGCTGCAAACGAGAGAAGACACCGTTAATGCACAATATAAAATAAGAACATCCCCAAATAGAAGGAGACGTTTATACAGTGAGGCCGAATCCCCCCAGACAGGGGAGCAGCATAGGGGGCAGTCAAATCACACTGAGGCAATACAAACAGCTGTCATATAGCCCCGTCACATTTATTAGACCAATTCCCTTTCATGCGCAGCACATAGCTCATGAAGGAAGTCACGTGGGGTGCTCTAGCTTGGTGGGTATTTAAGTGTGCAAAAATTCAGCAAGGGGGTTTTACTGCCCCCCTTGTAACCACTGTGTATGGGGGCCCCGGAGCAGACGGATGTCACTGAAACCCCTGCTAAACCCTTGTGTATGGGGCCCCCCAGAGAGGTGTCATGCACCTCTGCTAACCCTACTGGTATGGGGGCCCCGGGGCGACGGTGTCAGCACCTTTAACCCTACTGTGATGGGGCCCGAGCAGAGGGTGTCACCCCCTCTGCAAAACCCCCGTGTATGGGGCCCGGAGCAGAACAAAAAATGTACTACCTTGCTAACCCTCTGTGTATGGGCCCAGACAGACGTCACTGCCTCTGCTAACCCCCACTGTGTATGGGGCCCCGGGGCAGACATGTCACGCACCTCTTTCAACCCTACGTGTATGGGGCCCGGGGGCAAAGATTCACTGCACTCTGCTAACCCCACTTGTATGGGGCCCGGAGCAGACAGATTCACTGCACCCTTGCTAACCCTTTCTGTGTATGGGGGCCCCGGAGCAGACGGGGTGTCACTTTTCCCTCTGCCAACCCTACTGTGTTGGGGCCCGAGCAGCAGATGTCACTGAAATCTTTGCTAACCCTCCCCGTGTATGGGGCCCCCAGAGCAGATGGAAGGGGGCACCCCCCACTCTGCAACCCCACGTGTATGGGGGCCCCCGAGCGACAGTGTCACCGCACCTTGCTAACCCTTTGTGTATGGGACCCCGGAACAGACTCACGCACCTCTGCTAACCCTACTGTGTTGGGGCCCCGGGGCAGACGTCACTGCACCTCGCTAACCCTACTGTGTATGGGGCCCCAGAGCAACTCCTGCACCTCTGCTAAAAACCCTATGTGTTGGGGCCCCCAAACAAAGTCATGCACCCCTGTCGACTGTTCATATACACTTAGAAGTGTAAAATTTACATTATATACTATGTGCAGGGAAAGCTTTCAGGTGGCCAAACGATGAAAAAATGGGGAATTTCCTTAATGCTATTTTCCAATATGTAAATGAAGGGCTGCAGGTGACCCTGGATTTCGGCGAGTGGTCCCCTAAAAGTCATTATTTTGATGAGGGGCGCAGCGCTTTGGGTTGAAAGGACTCTGACCAAAGCTGCTCGGGGCTCCAATGGCAGATCCCTGAAAGAGGAAAGGGTACAAGTCAGATGAAGGGTTGTATCCACAGAGCTCGGCGTCTCTCCCTCCTATATACTCCAGGTCTCCGCTTCTCCCCCATAACCCCCCGGGTGTTTCCCCTCTCTCCTATTTCCCTAGATCACTTCTTCCCCCCCATTAACCCAAGGGCCCGCTTCCTCCCCCCATATACCCCCCGAGCTCACCCTCCCCCCAAAAACCCCAGACTCGGTTCTCCCCCTTATATCCCAGAGTTCGGCTTCTCTCCCTTCTATTATCCAACTCGCTTTCTCCCCCATATACCCCGAGCTCACTTTCCCTCCTTAAAACCCCCAAACCCGCTTCCTCCTCCTATATACCCAAGCCAGCTTCTCTCCCCCCTAATAAACCAAACTCAGCTTCTTCCCTCCTATCCCTATTTCCCCCCCAACCCCACTCAGCTTCTCCCTCCTTAACCCCAGAGCTCGCTTTCTCCCCCCCATATACCCCAGGCTAAACTTCCCTCCTCCTAAAACCCCAGAGTCAGCTTCTCTCCCCCTAATTTCCCAAGCTCACTTTTCCCCCCCTTTCCCCCTCCTTATTTTTTACCCCAAAAAAGCCCCATAAAAGGGCTAATTTCCCTCCCATATACCCAGGCTAAAACTTCTCTCCTCCTATTACCCCAGAGCTGCTTTCTCCTCCTATATACCCCCGAGCCGCCCCTTTTCTCCCCTTTTTCCCTTTTATACCCCAGAGCTAGCTTCTCTCCTCCCATATACCCCCGAGCTCGCTTCTCTCCCCCTTTCCCCTAATTTACCCCCCCCAGAGCTCGGCTTTTCCCTCCTATATCCCCAACCGCCCCCTTTTCCCCCGCCGTTTTTTTATATACCCCCAACCATTTTTCCCCCCTAATACCCCAGGCTCAGCTTCTCTCCCCCCTATAACCCCAGAGTCAGCTTCCTCCCTCCTATTACCCCAGAATCCCCCGCTCCTTTCCCTCCTTATTTACCCAATTTTTCCCAAAAAACCCCCTTTTCCCCTCTCCCCCTCCTATATACCCCAAGCTCATCCTTCCCTCCCATTACCCCCAAATTTCCTTAAAAATCTCAGTGCCACAGTCACAGGTGTAGAGGAGGTAGCGAACGTATGAAACCCCGCCGCACTTACTCCCCTTTTAAGATAAGATGCCCGGGGCCCGCCGATTGCTGCGGGAGGCCCGGATGGTGGGAAAATCCAACGCGGGTCCGTGTTGGGGGGATTTTCGGGCTCCCCCGTGGGCCCCCGATTGCTGGTTTATGCTTTTGATATTTTCACCCCCTGCAAAGAAAAAAAACCCACCAAGTTGACTGCGACCCCGATAACCCAGCGGCAAAACATGAACGAAAAAAAAAACCCGCAAATATTCCTACAGCAACAACCGTCCCCGCGCTCCGAGGCGCTCGGCCTCCCTGTAGAGACCAAACAGCAGAGGCAGCGAAGTTCTAGATAATGGCATTAACTAATTATCCACAGATTACTAGTCATAGACTAATTATGCCGGTAATGACATCTAATACAAGCAGACTGTTCTGTGCCGCCGCCGCCCCAGACGTGGCGCACTCATGTACCCGGCAGATTGGGAGGATGGAGCATATGGGAGCGAGGCGTCTGCAAACATGTCAACAGGGGACGGGTAATTGATTAAAGCGTATCCTCAGTATCCACCCCCCCCAATGAGAGAGGAGCAGCAGGGGGCGCCGCGGAGGTGAACCTCCGCCACTTAGCTATTCATTACGTGTTACCCTGGTCTTGTATTCATGACCGCTCCTCACACTGAGCGCGGCACCAAAGGGGGCAACGTGCTCCGCGGCCGCTGCATCCCCCCCCCGTTATGGGAGCACGGACTGTACAGCCGTCACTGGAGCAGCCCCAACACCAGCAGAACGGACAATAAGTGACCGATGACGTCAAAGGGGAGCACGAATATTTGGCCTGGTCTCTAGAAGGGAAGGGAGGACAACTGATTCACCCATCACAGAGAACTCGAGGTATATGGATTGTGGGTGAAGTTTCAGGATGAACATAAAAGTTTGCAAAACTTTTTTAAATGCCCTAAAGCATCTGTGTCTCCCCCGTAGAGGCGGTAAATGCCCCGTGTCTCTCCCCCGTAGAGGCGGTAAATGCCCCGTGTCTCTCCCCGTAGAGGCGGTAAATGCCCGTGTCTCTCCCCGTAGAGGCGGTAAATGCCCCGTCTCTCTCCCGTAGAGGCGGTAAATGCCCCGTGTCTCTCCCCCGTAGAGGCGGTAAATGCCCCGTGTCTCTCCCCCGTAGAGGGAGTAAATGCCCCGTGTCTCTCCCCCGTAGAGGCGGTAAATGCCCCGTGTCTCTCCCCCGTAGAGGCGGTAAATGCCCCGTCTCTCCCCCGTAGAGGCGGTAAATGCCCAGTCTCACCCCAGTAGAGGCGTAAAATGACACGACACTCCCCTGTAGAGGCAGTAAATGCCCCGTCTCTCCCCTGTAGAGGCGGTAAATGCCCCGTCTCTCCCCCTGTAGAGGCAGTAAATGCCCCGTCTCTCCCCTGTAGAGGCAGTAAATGCCCCGTCTCTCCCCTGTAGAGGCAGTAAATGCCCCGTCTCTCCCCTGTAGAGGCAGTAAATGCCCCGTCTCTCCCCTGTAGATGCAGTAAATGCCCCGTCTCTTCCCCGTAGAGGCAGTAAATGCCCCGTCTCTCCCCCGTAGAGGCAGTAAATGCCCCGTCTCTCCCCAGTAGAGGCAGTAAATGCCCCGTCTCTCCCCTGTAGAGGCAGTAAATGCCCCGTCTCTCCCCAGTAGATGCAGTAAATGCCCCGTCTCTCCCCCTGTAGAGGCAGTAAATGCCCCGTCTCACCCCTGTAGAGGCAGTAAATGCCCCGTCTCTCACACGTAGAGGCAGTAAATGCCCCGTCTCTCCCCTGTAGATGCAGTAAATGCCCCGTCTCTCCCCTGTAGAGGCAGTAAATGCCCCATCTCTCCCCTGTAGAGGCAGTAAATGCCCCGTCTCTCCCCTGTAGAGGCAGTAAATGCCCCGTCTCCCCCCTGTAGAGGCAGTAAATGCCCCGTCTCTCCCCCTGTAGAAGCAGTAAATGCCCCGTCACTCCCCTGTAGATGCGGTAAATGCCCCGTCTCTCCCCTGTAGAGGCAGTAAATGCCCCGTCTCTCCCCTGTAGAGGCAGTAAATGCCCCGTCTCTCCCTGTAGAGGCGTAAATGCCCCGTTACTCCCCGTAGAGGCAGTAAATGCCCCGTCCTCCCCTGAAGGCAAATTTTAAAAACCCCGTCCTTTCCCCCGTGGGAAACCCGTAAATGCCCCGGCCCCTCCCCCTGTAGAACAGTAAATTTCCCCTCCTCCCCCTGGAAGGCGTAAAATTCCCCCGTCTCTCCCCCCTTTTAGAGGCAGTAAATTTCCCCCCCTCCCCTAAAGGGAGATAAAATGGCCCCGGCTCTCCCCCCTGTAGAGCGCAGTTTAAATGCCCCCGTCTCCCCCCCGTAGAACTTTAAATTCCCCCTCCTTTTCCCCCTTTTTAAAAAAGGTAAAGCCCCCATTCCCCTCCCCCTTTTTATGCTCTTTTTCCAACCCTTTTTCAATGTTTTCAGGGCTTTGGAGGGTCAGCAATTGTGCAAAAATCAAGGGGTTTAATTTGGGAAAATTCCCAACAGGGGTTTTATCCCGAATCGCCCGATACTTTTTGGGGGTCAAGGGAATTGGGGGTTAAACCGTCCCCCGTGGGGGAATTAAAAGTCCCGGCTCGGTCTCCATACAGGGCCCATTTAAGAATATAGGACGTTTTTCTTTACCCCCCCCCCTCCCCGGGGGATCCCTTTTTGGGTCTGACACACCCCTTCAGTCAGGGGAGTTTTATTTCCCAATTTGTTTCACTGGGTTTGTCCCGGGGGAAAATTTTAATTGGGGGACCCCCCCCCCCCCCCCCTTCCCCCTTTTTATTTACAGGGAAAGAAGGGGGGGGGGGGGGGGGCCTGGGGGGGAAATTTAGGGGCCCCCCCACGGGGGACAAATTTAAAGCAATTAATTTAAGGGGGGCTAAAAGGGAGAGTGGGGCAGGGGTCGGCGCAGCCCCCGACTCTCACTGACACGCTGCTTATCATGTGAATGGGCCTGATGGGGGGAAGGGGCGGCCCCCCCTGGGGCCCATAACTCAGGGGAGGACTTTTCCCTCCCCAAAAAACTGACACCCTTTAAAAAAAATCTGAAAATAAAGCAAGAAGCCCCGTGTGAAGCGCAAAATGGGGGCAACTTTAAAAAGCGAGCGGGACAAGGCCCCCCCCCCACAGAAACCCCATGGTAAACCGGGGATGAGGGAACCGGACCACACGGGACCAGCTCCCAGAATACACCCAAAACGCAATGCTGTCACATTTAAAACACTGGACCGCACCCCCACGCACCGGGACGATGTGGGGCCACTGAAGAGTCGTGCCCCACTTTAAACAATCACCAGCAAAAGGTGCGCCCGGGAAAAGGGAAACCCCCGGGGGCACCTGAACACAAAACGCTGGAAATAACAAAACGCCAAACCCCCTTTTACACAAAATATATATAGTTTTGGAAAAGGAAAGAAACCCCAAAAAAAATTAAAAAAAAAACAATTTTTTTTCTCTACAAAAAGCGAGGGAAAAAGGGGGAAGCGGAAAGGGGAAGAGCGGGGCGAGAGAGCGAGAAAGCGAGAGAGCGGGCGAGAGAGCGAGAAAGCGAGAGAGCGGCCCAGAAAAGCGAGAAAAATGAAGAGCGGAGGGGAGGAAACGGGCGGAGAGCGGGCGAGAGAGCGGGGGAAATGAGAGAGGGGCCCAGAGAAAACGGGGAGAGAAACGGGGCGAGAGAGCGAAAAGCGAAGAGCGGGGAAAAGAGCGGAAAGCGAAGAGCGGGCGAGAGAGCAGAAAGCGAAAGAGCGGCAGGAAGGAGAAAAACGAAGAGCGGGCGAGAGAGCGAGAAAGCGAGAGGGGGCCGGAGGCGGGGGAGGAAACGGGCCCAAAAGCGAGAAAGCAGAGAGGGGCGGGAAAACGAGAAAGGGGAGAGAGCGGGGCCCAAGAGCGAGGAAAAAGAGAAGAGGGCGAAAAGGGGCCCAGAAAGCGAGAAAAGGGGGGCGAAGAGCGAGAAACAGAGAGGGGGGGCAGAGAAGGGGAGAAAGGCGAAAAGAGCGGGGCGAGAGAGCGGGGGCCCGGGGAGCGAGAAAGCGAAGGAAACGGGCGAGAGAGCGGTTAAAGGGAGAGAGCGAGAAAAGCGAGAGAGGAGAAAGTGAGAGAAGGGGGGCGAGAGAGCGGGAAAGGGAGCGCGGGGCGAGACAGCGAGGAAAAATGAAAAAGGGGCGCGGGGGAGAAAAGCGAACAAAATGAGCACGCGCGCGCCGAAGAGGCGGAAAAGGGGAGGAGCGCCGGGGGCCCCGCGAAAAATAAAAGGGCGCCCCCCCGCGAAAGTTTAGAGCGGGGCGCGACCCGGGAAAATGAGAAACGCGGAAAGGCGGCGCGAAAGTGAGAGCCCCCGGCAAGGGGGCCGGCGAAAAATGGGAAAACGCGCGCAACCGCAAAAGTGAGAAACGCGCCGGAAAAAGAGAGGCCGCGCCCAAAATGAAAAAGCCGCCGAAATGAAAACGCGCGCGAAAAAGGGGGAAACGGGCCGCCCCGAAAGTGAAAGCGCGCGGGGAAAATGAGAGCGCGCGCAGCGCCAAGGGGGGAAGGAAATGAGAAACGCGCAAACGCGCGAAAGTGAGAGCCGGCCAGCGCCCAAACGTGAAGCGCGCGAAGGGGAGGGAAAAATTTAGAGGCGCCGCTCTGAGAAAGGAAGCGCGCGCGAAAAAAAGTGGAACCCCGGGCGAAAATGGAGCGCGAGCCCAAAGGAGAAGCGCGCGGGGGAAAGTGGAAACGCCGAGAGAAGTTGAAGCGGGGCGAGAGAAAGTTTAGAGCGCGCCCAGAGAAATGAGAGCGCGCGGGGAGGAAAAAGGGGAGCGCCGAAGAAAAGTAAGGCCGGGGCAGAGAAAGTGAGGGGCGCGCAAGAAAGTTCCATTTTTCAAGGAACTTTACATTTTTTTGTTTTTTCAAACCCTTGAATTTCCAAAATTTTGGAAACGGGCCATGGGCCCGGGGTTTTGATCACCTTTTACAATAAAACTGCAGCACCTCTTTTGCAGTTTCAGTGTTTCTGAAAAAAAAAGAGGGGAGACCCAAGGGCTCTTAAAATAAACCCAACAGCCGGGGAAAAAAGCCCCCGCGTCAAAAGTTGGGGCCCCGATTGGGGGGGGAGCCTCCCCCCCTGAAAAAACCCACACAGGTTTTCCAAAATCCATTTTTGGCCCCAAAAGGGATCCAAAGGGGGGTAAAAAAGGAAAATGGGAGGGTTCCCCGGACCATGGATTTTCATTAGGCCCCCGGGGACCCCCTCCGTTGACACCCGAAAATAAACCCCCCGGGCTTAATCCACCGCTCCCCTAAAAAAGCTCTCCCCGGGGAGTCGTTAAAAGTTAAAGCACAACCCCTGCGGCAGTGAAGAAGGGTTAAACCGGGGGCCTTGATTGGGTGCAGCAGTTGAAACCTGGCCCAAAGTCCAGGCCTCAAGGCCCAAGAGCCGGGGCCCCAAAAAAGTAAGGGAGACCGGGACAATAATCCCAAAATTAAACCCTGGGAAAAACCCCGGCCCTTTAAAGCCAGCCAAAAAGGGGCCCCTCCACGCAAGGCGGAGCGAAAATAAAACCAAGGGGTAAATTTCCTTAAAGCGCCCCCCCGCAGGGGATAAAAAGGGGGGCCCAATAACAACCGGGGTTTTCCCCCAAACTTAAATTTTCGTGCGGGTCTACTTGAAACCCCATAAAAGGGGACGTTAATTTTTCAGCAGGGGGAAGGGCAAGGGTGGGGAAGCAAAAGGTTCTAAATAAACCCAAAATGCCCAAAGGCGAATCGTTTTGTTTAAATTTTAAACAAAACACAGCCAAGCTTCAAACCCGGGGAAAAAGGAGCAAAAGATTTAAAAGGGCGCCGGGAAGTTTAAAAAAAAACCCCCGGAGCCGGGACCCCAAAACACAACAGGAGGCCCCAACACCAAATTTCCACGACCACGGGGAAACCCGAAAAACCCCAAAGGGGGACCCACACAAAAAAAGCCTGGAATCTGCAGAATTCCTCTAAGGGCCCCTGATCTGCTACGGGTTTCTTTTTGGGAAAAAAGGTTTACAAAATAATAAAGGGAAATCTGGGAGAAAGGGTTAGGGGGGGGTCACCCAGCTTTCCCAAGGATATGAAGAGCAAATTTGCCTATTATTGGTAAATTACCAGGGTACGGGAAAAAGGCTAAACAGTAAGACTGTCCTTTGTTTTTTTCCCAAAAAACAGCCAAACCGTCCCCAGCGATTTATAGCTTTTAAAATTTAAAAGGGTTTTCCGGAAAAAAAAAAGGGTGAGCCCCTGAATGGGCATGGGCTCTGATTGGGGGGCTGTGGCTCGATTGGGGGGCTGTGGGCTCTGATTGGCCGGCGGGGGGCTCGATTTGGGCCCCTTAAGGCCCTGGTTTTTTGGGCCCCCAAAGGGCCCCCGATTGGGGGGCGTGGGGTCGGGTTGGGGGCTGGTTTGGGGCCGATTGGCCGGCTGGGGGCTCTTTATTTTGGGCGGCTGTGGGGTCGATTGGGGCCAAGGCTCTGAATTTTCGGCTATTTGGGGTCTGATTGGGGGCTTTGGGCTCTGATTGGGGGCTAAGGGGCCCGATTGGGGGCTATGGCTCTATTGGCCCAAGGGGGTCTATTGGGGGCTAAAGGGGTCGATTGGGGGCAAGGGCTCGGGTTGGGGGTATGGCTCTGATTGGCGGGTATGGGATCCGGGGTTTGGGGCCATCTCTGATTGGGGCTAAGGGGCGATTGGGGGCCCATGGGGTCTGATTGGGGGCTATGGGCTCTGATTGGCGGGTATGGGGTCTGATTTCGGCTATTGGGGTCTGATTGGGGGTTTGGGGTCTGATTGGCGGGGTATGGGGTCGGGTTTTGGGGGCTATTTGGGGTCTGACACAATTGGCGCTGAAAGGGGCTCCCTGGAATCTGTCACATGGGTTCTTAAAAGGCCGCTATGGGCTCTGATTGGTCGTCGTGGACTCTGATCACTATGGTCTCTGATCAGTCACTACGGGCTCTGATTGGTGGCTATGGGTTCTGCTTACTATGGGCTCTGATTGGATGCTAAGAGTTCTGATTGGTTGCTATAAGCAATCAAACTATCAAGTACTATCACACCCAGCAGACTACTAATCAGAGGCTCAGCATCATCGAACTGTAGCGGCAGCCATGTTGGCCAACATCAATGTGCCAAATCTCCTGAACTAGCAAAAGGCTAAACTGGCAAGTCCTGCAACACCAAGTGCTCATCTACAAATCTTACATGAATGCAGAAGAGAGACTGCGGGGTCAGCGGCCCCTTTAAAGAGAACCTGCCACATAAGGTGATGCCCCCCTTGCTGAGGGCAGCACAAGCCAGTGTCAGACCTGCTGATCCCTGGCTGTGTCCCTTATTCTGTAAGATGCTGGAGTTTTAGAGCATTTACCCCTCTGCTGGTTTCAGCCCCACCCACCAAAGGCTAGCTCCGCCCATTGACAGTTATTCTCATGTTTCTCCCTAAAAAGTAATGGGTTTTAAATATTGGGGTGGGGGGGGTTTAATTAGATGGGGGGGTTTAAAAAAAAAAAGACTCTTTGAAAGATTTTCTTTTTTCTGGCTGAAAACTGCAGATTTAAATTTTTAAATACCAAAAATCAGCATCCTCCAGAAAAGGGGCACAGCGCTGGAAAAAGCAGGGGGGACACTGGGTCGTTTCTGCCTCACAAGGGGGGGATCACCTATGTGACAGGGTTTTTTTAAGGCATTGGGACAGTATATCCCGCCCCCCGGGTCCCCCAAGAAAACGGCCGCAGGCCCCCAACAAAAACGTAATGTCGTGGGGGGCCTATGCGGGTATTGGTCCCCCCACACGGTGGGACCCGGGCCTACTCCCGCTTTTTCAGGGCACTGAGGGACTGAATCCAACATCTACTGGGTGTGAAGTGCGGGAAACAACAGTGCTTAGCGGCCACTGAGGCGGCGGTACCTTTGCCTATGACGAGTCCACATTTGTCTGCCGGCACAGTGTATGTGATCTCTTGCATCCCTCCCGTACAATAATTCCATTCGCTTCTAGTGCGGGGTTTTCCTCGTGTCATAGCAAGGCTCCCAAATCCATCCCGCTCCTGCAGAAAAAACACAAGAAAGTTTAGATCAGCTGATATTAAAAGAGGATTTAAAAAACTTTCTCCTACTGCGCTAAAATAAAAAATATTCCATTCCTCCTTCCCTCACAAACTTTCCCCACTCCATTTCCCCCTTGGCCCCCATGAGGCATAAAATTTTTCATGTGTCACATGATGCTGGATAAAAAAAATAGTGTCCCCCCAAATGATGACATCACTTCAGTTTTACAGGGGTTTATGCATCACTGGCCGTCCCCCACTGATGACATCACATTCATGTGTTACAGGATACGGCATACTGGGCCCCCCACGATGACAACTTTTCGTGTCATTTGGGGACCACTAGGCCAGTAATTGGCGCACATCATGTTGCCCAAACAGACATGCATCTGGGGGGACACTGGTTTGCCCCCGGCGGCATGCTGCAGGAAGAGTAATATGGATTTTATTTATATTTTTCATTTTACCACAGTGGATTTAAAGCCTTTTTGAAACCCCTTTAATATAATCGGGAGGCAGACGAGATAAGAAATTTATATTTTTATAAAAATTAATTTAAAATTTTATATAATAATATATATATATATATATATTATGGTGATGTGAGAATCCGAGTTTGTGCCTTTACTTTTTTAAATGTAGGTTTTTAGTTCGCCCCGTTCTCTTCCCCCCAAAAGCCAGTTGAGGCTGAGACCGGCTTTTCCCAGCCCGGTGAAATTTGTCTGCGGACCCCCCGTGCGTCAGAATCAGCTCATTGATGATGTGTGCTGCGTGCTGACACCGGTCAGGGAGGCCCATTACTTGCGCCACTCGCTCAGGGCTGATTCCGTCATCTGCAGGTGAGATACACAACGAAAGCAAACCATTTAGCCCCCAGCGGTCCCGCGGCGATGCTGCATACAAGCACAAACTACAACCTGCAAGAACCCGCCGCCAGCAAACTAAAGCGAGGGGAACCGGCAGGCGTCTCCGACTCACTCAGCCTTCTCCATAAATCTCATTCATATAAGGAAAAAGGGGAAAACCCAGGACCTGGTTTTAAATTTGGCCCCTCACCCGGGCTCATTCAAATTTTTTATCATCTCACCGTTTCTACCGATTACAATTCCTACCGCGAACCTTGGTACAGAGACCTAGAGAGAACGGAGGGAAAGAGGGGAAGTGACTACGGAAACCACAGTTCAAAGCATCTGCAATCGCTGCAAGGACCTGCCGCTTCCCACAGGTCCACAACTGCAAGCACATTACAACTGAAGGCCTGCTGGGAGTTGTAGTGTCATAACAGCTAGGAAGCCACAGTAGCATGAAAGGGGCCCCACATGGGCCCGGATGTCAGTACAGAATAAAGCAAAGATTTGGAGGCGCCATATCCCGATGAAAAGAATGTGAGATTTACTAGATTTACTCATATTAAAGGGCGGCTCCCACAACCCACTTTGAGGGTGAATCGATAGGACGTGACATCAATGTGTGAAAGGTGCTGGTTCCACCTTTGGGGGGGACCACACCTTTCGGGAAAAAGGGCCCCAAATATTCTTTGTACAAAGTGGAGATCTGGTCACATTTGCGGATGACTCTCCATTCTGTTCTATGGGTTTCCCCAGCCCAAAAAAAAAAACCGCCCCCCCCCCCCCCCCCCCCCCCCCCGGGGAACTCCCATGAACAAATGGAGAAACAGCCCCCCCCTGTTTGGGAAACCCCCATAGAAAAGGGAAACACCGTCCCGAGGGGTCCCTGAGAGGAACAATTTTTCCCCAAAGAACAAATGGAAACAAGCGCTCCCTGTCCCGGGAACTCCCATAGACAAATGGAGAACACAGCGCTCCCTGATGGGAATCCCATAGAAAAGAATGGAGAACATAGCGCTCCCCTGTCCCGGGAACCCCCCTTGGGAAAAAAACAAGCGCCCCCCTGCCCAATTAAGGACCAGGGTACGCTACATCATAATCAGGGAACTCCATCCCTTTTCACAGGGTTTTGTGCGTCCACACTGGCGCTCCTCTATACGCCCCCCCTCCGGATCAAGTCGCTGCGCACGCTCTTAAATCAGCCCCCTCTTCTCTCTATGATTTCTAGGACCAAATCTCTTGCTTGCTGCAACACAAGAAAGACATAATGAAGCAAAGAGTAAAGAAGTGGCAGGTGAGCTCTTCTATCGTCCTGCAGGGTCGGACAGCGCAGGACGAGGGCCCCTACTCCTCAGCCACGATGTACAATATCACCGCCTTTTGGGTGAAGGCTGTCCATTGAACAGCTATCTAAACGCAGGCCCCCTGTTTAAAGGGAAGGAGCTGGAGGATTGAATATTGTTTTGTGGAGTCCAGTGGGCATTAAAGGGTTGTTCACACGGGGTTATTTTCGGGGGTAAAATTAGCCCCCCAATTACGCTGTGTGGAGGGGGCGGAGCGGGTGCCGGCACCTCCCGGCCCTAGACTATAATTCTGGGCGCTTACGCCCCTGAAAATGACGCATTTCCCCCCGCGGGTATTTTTGCGAGCAGGGAGAAAGACGTAATCCCTAGTTCTCTATGAGAACTGTGGATACCTATGACTGGGACTATTCCGCCGTAATTCGAGCCTACGGCGCGAAATTTCAGACTGAAATACTCCCATTTTAACCGTGGAATGCCTACGAGGGACTACACTATCTACTATGCCCCCTTCCCCGATGAGGCCATTCCTGCTTTTTACTGCAATCAAAGCTTAATTTCCAGGCTGATCCTGGAGTTGGACTTTTCGGCTGAAGTGGCGTTTCTCGTCCTCGCTGCTTCTAGGAGTTTGCTGTGTATTTTTCCTAAATGGCGCTGACCTCCCCTCCCCCTTCTTGTACTTTGATGCTAAACAAACTTTGATTTTAAACTACGAAGGGGGAGAGGTGCAAGAGAAAAGACATGAGGCACGTTCCCTGCTCCCTCATATCCCGCAGCGCTGCACAGCTGGGAGCACACCGCTGCCGTGTACCAAGGAGTCGCGTTAAAGGGGTCGCCCGGAGTTTTAGTGCTTACTCTCCCTCTGGTCTGCACTGCGCTTCCTGACTTTGTTTGTAAAATTTTTTTAAGTTTGTTTTTACGTTTAAATTTTTTTTGTTATAAGGGATGACCCCTGTCCCCCCCAAGTCATCCTGTATCAGATAACTATGGGGAAACGCGGCCGCTCTGCTGACTAAGGGAAAGTTCACCGGTTAAAGCCCACGTAATTGGGGGGACGGGTTTCGCCCCCCAACGCCGGCTGGGCAGCGGGGGGGAGCTCGCCGGCCCCCTAGACACTCATTATTTGTGCGCGTTTCACGCCGTAAATAAGTGCATGCCTTTCGCTTTTTGCCAGCAGGGAGAGGAGACTGAATCCTAGTTCCTATAGAACTTGGATTTTGTAAGACTGGGGGGATTCCAGCCTTACGCAGCGCAATACGGGCGCGTACGGGTGGAATCTCACAGAATAAGCCTGTGAACGGCCCCCTATTACAATGCGCCTGTTTTGGGGAAATGGGCGAGAATTCGCCGCCAGGTTTGTTCTGTACCTGCACTTTGAATGGGTCTCCCGTGATCCGAAGCGGCTTGTCTGCGCCGGTGGGCAAGGGGCCGTCTTGAATCATGATCATTTTGACGCCGGTTCTCTCCTGCAGAAACGGATCAAAGGTTATTCTTGAAAATGCAACAGAAAATGACATTTTATCTCCTGAGAGCAGCAGCAGCGCGGTTCCTGTCACCGATGTGGATCTCTGCATTACAGGTAGCCCGAGCTTCCACATTGAGGCATGTGCTAAGGGGGTAGGCCATTCCCATAGCCCAAACACATTATACAAAGAAGTTCCCATTTTCCTATTACTGCTCCTGTGTGTCCGACCTCGCTTACACTCTATTTTATGGGGGGGGGGGGGGGGGGGGGGGGGGGGCATTTTAAGAGGGGACACCGCCCCCCAAAAAAAGATTAAAAAGGGAAACCCCGGGGGAAGGGAAATTTCCCAAGGTAGAGGCACCCCCTTCGGAAGGGGGCACAAAAGTGTCGCTCAAAAAGACCACACTTGCAAAAACTCCCATTTGCATGGAGAAACAGGTCCCCTGTACCGGGGAAACCCCCTAAAACGATGGAAAACACAGCCCCCTGTATGGGAAATCCCAAGAGGGGGAAAGGAAACACAGGCTCCCCTGGGGAAACTCCCAAAGAAAAGAATGGGGAACAAAGCCTCCCGTCCGGGAACCAAAGAAAGGAGAACACAGGCCCCCTGTCCGGAAAAATCCATAGAAGGGGAAAGGAGAAAACAGCGCTCCCCCGAGGGAAACTCCAATAAAAGAATGGGGAACACAGCCTCCCTTTTACGGGAACTCCCTAAGGAGAATGGAGAACACACTCCCTGTACTGGAACCCCCCATAGAACAGAAGGAGCACAGCGCTCCCCTGTCGGAACCCCCTAGAATGGGAGAACACATCCCCCGTACCCGGGGAAACCCATGAAATGGAGAAAAACAGCGCTCCTTTTACGGGGAACCCCATAGAGAGAATGGAGAACACGCGCCCCCGTTCCCGGAAATCCCCTAGACAAATGGAGAAAACAGGCCCCCTGACGGAATCCTTGGCAGAATGGGAAAACAGCCCCCCGTACGGGAAAAAAATCCCCTAGAAAGAATGGAGAAAAAGGTCCCTGTACCCGGAACTCCATAAACAGAATGGAGGCAGCGTCCCGTACTGGGGAACCCCAAAAGGGAATGGGAACCAGCGCTCCCCTGTACGGGGAAATCCCAAAAACAGAAAGGAGAAAAACCCGCGCTTCCCTGTACAGGGAGCTCTCATCAGTTTCTGGCGTTAACATCAATTTAAGTGTGTTTTATGACAAAAATAAAATCTACGCTCTCCCAGCTTCCCGCTTGTGTCTGGTATTACAGACTGGTTCTATGGTGAATAGAGAAGAGCGTTGCTGTTAGTGGAAGCCAGCAGCCATGTTTTATCCTTCCACCATCATCCCTGTTGCCTCGGGGGCCCGGGACATTTTTTAGCCTTTCCCTACGTCACGGTCGCTCCCACCTCCGTCACCCTCACCCCGGGGGTTTGATCTGCGTTTTCCCGCAGATTTCCGCTGCCCTGTAAGGGGGGGGCCCCCCAGGCGGGGCGCTCGGGCCCCTCCTCCACGCTCTTCAGGGGAGTACATTGCTACCTGTCACCCGGGGCGATCGGAGCTCACTTTCCAGATTTCTGTTAGTAAAGAACCGGGGATAAATCCCCAGGCTCGCTTGGAGGGGCCCCGGCTTAAATCTACGATGTAAATCGCCCAATTCTTATATTTTATTAAACTGAAAAAATAAGAAGATTGAAAATTTAAAAAAAAAAAAGATTTATTATTTTTTTTTTCCCCCAAAGGGTTCTGGAGTTACGGGTTAAATGCTAATTGCGGCAAAATGCCTCCTGCAAATTAAAAATCCACAAAGGCCGCCCCCCACTGAGCGAATTACACACTTTTACCCGCTGCAGCGCAAAAATATTAGCAAAATGGGGTAGATGGAAAAAAAAACCCGCAGCACCCAAAGGGGAAAGAGGAGGATGATGATGGCGGCCTAAGTGCAGCCGGATTTAAACCCCCACAGCGGTTTTGGGGGCTCCTAACCCGGAGCACGGGAGGGTTAGGGGATGATGGCGGCCTAAAAGGGGAGCCCGGATTAAAAATTTACAGCGCCCGGGAGCTCCTAACCCGAGGGAAAGGGGGAAAGGGAAGGAGGATGATGAGGCCCCAAGTGCAGGCCCCGGGTTAACCCTCACGGTGCTGGGAGTCCCCCTGCAGAAAGGGGGATAGGGGGAGGATGGATGGGGGGGCCCCCTAAGGGTTTTCAGCCCGGATTAACCCTCGCCGCGCTGGGAGCTCCTACCGGGAAACATGAGGGATTGAGGGGATATGTTTGGGGGCTAAGGGGGCAGGGCCGGGGTTAAAACCCTCGGGGCTGGGGCTCCTACCTGCAGCACTGGGGGATATGAGGAAATTGGGTGGTTTATGGCCTAAGTCAGCCCGGGTTAACCCTCACGGTGTGGGGGGCTCCTCCTGCAGAACCCGGGGGGTAGGGGGGGAGGTGGCGGCCTAAGTGGACCCGGATTAACCCTCGCCGCGTGGGAGGTCCTACCTGGGAGCACTGAAAGGGTTTTGAGGAGGATGTTTATGGGGGTAAATGCGCCCGGATTAACCCTCCCGCGCTGGGAGCTTCCCACCGCAGCCTGGGGATATGAGGAGGATGATGATTGGGAATGGGGCCCTAAGTTTTCCCCGCCCGGGATTTACCCCTCACAGCGCTGGGAGCTCCTACCCCCAGCACCGGGGGATATGAGGAGGATGGGGGGAATGGCGGCCCCCAAGGTGCAAGCCCGGGGGTTAAACCCCACCCTTAACCCCCGGGGTGGGGCTCCTCCTGCAGCACCGGGGGAAAAATGAGGAGGATGGATGGGGCCCAAGTCAGCCCGGATTTAAACCCCCCGGGGCTGGGGGCTCCCACCCGCAGCACCGGGGGATATGAGGAGGAGGGGGCCTTTAAAAAAAAAAAAAACAGCCCGGAAATTTCCCCCCCGCATGGGAGTCCTACCGCAGCTGTTTTTATGGTCTCCCCTCCTTTCCCATGACCAAGCCCACTTTGGGAAGGGTTTGGGTGAGGATTTCCTGGACGGTCTGTTTTTCCCGTCA